>CM077236.1:3064249-3096749 GCA_039654775.1 Spinibarbus caldwelli | reverse complement strand
ACACCTCCAGCAAATTAAAACCTCGGAGTCAAAGCCATTAACGGCTTTAATTTGATCCAGCCCGGGAGTGGAGTGATTTTTGCTCAAGTAATTAGATTTTTACATTTATACTACCTTTCAAAGCGTTCAGTAAGGGTTGTGTTTCTTTTTTAAGGAAATTAAAACTCTTATTCAGCAAAGATGCACTGTATTGACCAAAAGTGACAAATTATGTTTTTTTGACCTATCAAAGAATACTGAAAAAAAATACATATCATGGTTTCCACATAAATATGAAGCAAAATATGTTTTCAACATTGATAAGAATCAGAAATGTTTCTTGAGCAGCAAATCAGCATATTAGAATGATTTCTGAAGGATCATGTGACACTGAAGACTGGAGTAATGATGCTGAAAATTCTGCTTTACATCACAGGAATAAATTACATTTTACAATACAGTCTAATAGAAAAGAATTATTTTTAAATTGTAATAATATTTCACAATTTTAGTGTTTTTACTGTATTTATGATTAAATAAATGAGCATTTTCATTTTCAAAAAAAAAAAAAAAAAAAACAACATTAAAACATCTTACTGACCCCAAACTATTGAACAGCATAATGTTGTACAATATTAAATTAAATTAAATTAAAATGTTCAAAACAAGCTTTAAGTGAGCATTAAATGATGGAAAAGTTAATCTAAATGTAAAAAAAATAATAGAAATGAGTGTGGACTTTTAAATATCCAATATCGGCAAATACCAATAAATTTTAAAATCTTTAATATTTGCCGATAATCAATATGCACAATTATTGTATATTTCGATACACGTTATTGCAAATCTCTGCCTGATTATTTCATTGTAAAATGTAACTATATTATCTCCCAGCTCTTTATATAGGCTAAAGCAAATAGCAAATTTAATAGTTTGATTGCTTGTATCATTGCAAAATGTAAAATATATTATTGCCCAGTTCTAATCTGCTAAATGTGACTATAAGGCATTAACATATATTATAAACTTTAGCATCACGATTTTCTGTAAAGCTGCTTTGAAACAATGTGTATTGTGAAATGTTCTATACAAATAAATTTGACTTAAAGGGGTTATATGATGCAATTTCAAGTTTTCCTTTCTCTTTGGAGTGTTACAAGCTGTTTGTGCATAGATAAGATCCCTGAAGTTGCAAAGACTAAAGTCTCAAAACCAAAGAGATATTCTTTATAAAAGTTAAGACTCGACCACGCCCCCCTAAAACGGCTCATTCAAATACGCCCCCACATGTCTACGTCACGGTGTGGGGAGATTTGCAAAACACCACCCAAATGTATACGCAATGAAAGAGGGTGGGACTTTTATTCTCGCTGTAGTATTGTTGCTGCCGCCGGCGCCATGTCCTGGAGACGCTGTGTTTTGTTGTGAAAGCGAAACTACTTTGTTTGGGCTTCCAAAAGAGGACACAACTAGAAATCAGTGGTTAAGTTGTATTTACAACACTGTTCCAGAACAGTTCAACCCAAATATTCGCGTGTGTGCAGTGCATTTTACGGAGGACTATTTCCTGAACCTGGGAGTAGCCTGCCAGCTATGCTCAAAGACTGTTCCTATAAAGTGGGGCAATTCCAACTTTGCAAGGACAGTCTGGTGCTTCTGACTCACAGCCTGTAAGTATGTTTTCATATTTAAAGAATTTGCCACTGACGCTTCAAACGCGAGTTTTGAGCAGTGTAGGGTAGTGCTGGTTGTTTGTTGTTTCTCCGATCACAAATGCAGACATGGTAATGTTTACGTGGCACGATGCAACGCGACGCGACGTGTAAAAAGACAGTATAAGTCATTATAATCAGTAATTATGTACCCACTGGATGCAACAAATGCCTCATTTGTAATGGGTTTTATTGTTTTTGTGTCGTCACTCCGGGACACGGCATCACAATACGGTAAGGGGCGTAACATTTCCGTCTCACGCTTGAGGTATTCAGCCAATCACAACGCACTGGATAGCTGGCCAATCAGAGCACACCTCGCTTCTCAGAACGATGAGCTTTGTAAAAATCTACGCGTTTCAGAAAGGCGGGGTGTGGAAAATAATGTGTTTTTTGAACCTTAAACAGCATAAACACATTCCATTACACCAAATACACAAAATAATGTTCTTTTTAGAAATGTCATATGACCCCTTTAAGTTCAAAATCTGTTTTAATTCAATAATCAGGCACATCTGCATTTGAAATAGAAATAAGTAGTAAGAGTGAATAAGTTGCTACATTTTGATAAAACATTTTAAAGAAGAACATTCTATTTAGAATAACGTGCACTGATGAATAGTTCAGAAATAAGATTTTGTTGACTTTAATGGTTCCAAAGTTTGTTCAGATCACTAACGCTCTCTACGAGCCTCGTCTTAGCAAAGCCAGCTAATTAAATGTGTCTCTCTGTGATTGATTCCAGAGGCTAATAACATCCTGGGATGCTTTTGTCTTATTCTGAGAAACTTGAACACGTTCTCAAGTAACCGACTCCAGCTGTCTCTGAAGGATTCCTCCAGCATTCTGCAGCTACCCGCTG
Organism: Spinibarbus caldwelli; assembly: GCA_039654775.1. Classification (NCBI taxonomy): domain Eukaryota; kingdom Metazoa; phylum Chordata; class Actinopteri; order Cypriniformes; family Cyprinidae; genus Spinibarbus; species Spinibarbus caldwelli. Next base: position 3,094,196 of record CM077236.1, on the reverse strand, counting down.
AATGATAAAATCACTCTGACCTAGATGCTGCGGCCCTCATGAGACTCTCTCTCACAAGCCTCCCTGCCGCTGTGCTCTATGAATACGTAATTCTAATTTATGAAGCAGCCACTAGCAGTGTGTGTGTGTGTACCATATACATATATATAAAAATACACACGCACGCACATACTCTGATGCCTCTATGCATGCATGCATGGCGTTGTCCTAGTCAATCATCACGCTCCATCGTGTTGTTCTCCTTCAACAGAACCTTGTGATGTTGGTAGAAAAGTAAAGCGGTGCCTGCGCTGATGGAGGAAAGTTCCAGGAAAAACTGACAGTCCTTGTTCGACTAGAAATGATAAAGAAAAGGCATGATGGAGGAAAGATAAAGAATTCAGAAAGAGTGTTTCAGGTGCACTCATTGTATTCAAGCAAAAAAAAAACAAAACAAAAAAAAAAACACACATAGGAATAAGAAGCACTTGCAGATGTGTTGGGAAAGGACGCGCACACACACACACACACACACACACACTTCCTCTAACAGTCTCTGGAATAATCGTATGTTAATGCTGACGGCCTGTATTTACCCTTAAGTGCACCCGAGCACTCGGATGATCGCAATTTTTCCCAAGCACTGAGAGAAAGAGGATTGTGAGTGTAAAACAGGGAGAAATGGAGTATCTTCGAGCTGCTGTAATTTGTAGCACGGATGACAACTTTGCAGTTTCCTGAGAAGACGCTACTTTATAATTGTGCCGAAGCGGCATCATGGAAGATGAGGACTCATTTACCTCACGAGAAAGAACCTGACAGTTATGAACACTCGCTAGCAATAAGCAACATGTGCCATTTTATCAGACAGAATTACAAAAAAAAAAAAGTTCAAAACGACACCCCATTCACACTGACAGTAAATTGGTTGCATGCTGGCACTCCTACCTCACTAGGTGCTGAATCACTGTCTGCACTCCCATTGGTCATCACATGCTGCTCATTAGCATAAGCGAACTCTATACTTTGTCCCCTCACCAAATGCTGTCCCTTAAGAGTTGCATTTCCTACAAAGTTCCAGAAGCAAGCATGCAGTGTTACAGAGATACTAACTTAAAGGGATAGTTCACTCAATAATCAAGCATGCCCTGCTAGAATATCCTTTCTCAAAACTAGTGTCTATGTATTAAAGGAATTTCACCCAAAAATCTAAATTAAACTCACACTCAGGCCATCCAAGATGTAGATGAGTTTGTTTCTTCATCAAATTTGGAGAAGTGTAGCATTCCATCACTTGCTCAGCAATGGATACTCTGCAATGAATGGGTGCCGTCAGAATGAGAGTCCAAACAGCTGATAAAAACATCACAATAATCCACAAGTAATCCACACCACTCCAGTCCATCAGTTAACATCGTGAAATGAAAAGCTGTGTGCTTGTAAGAAACAAATCCATCATTTGAGATATTTTAACATCAAACCATTGCTTCTTGCTAGTCCTCTGTTCACAATATTGTTTTTTTTTTCAATGAAAAAGTTGTCTCATCTGAGTCAGGAGAGAAATATACACAGATCAAGCACCGCTTACAAGCCAAAACAGCTCTAAACAAATATGTTGGTGGATTTCGATGTGTGAAGAGTCTGAGGACAAAAGGATATGGACTCTTTCACTGGAGGAAGCGTTATTATGAAATATGGACTCATATTTTTGCCAGAAGCAACTATAAAAATATCTTTATGATGGATTTGTTTCTTACAAGCACACAGCTTTTCATTTCAATAGATGCTAACTGATGGACTGGAGTGGTGTGGATTACTTGTGGATTATTGTGATGTTTTTATCAGCTGTTTGGACTCTCATTCTGACGGCACCCATTCACTGCAGAGGATCCATTGTTGAGCAAGTGATAGAATGCAACATTTTTCCAAATCTGTTCCCATGAAGAAACAAACTCATCGGCAGCTTGAATGGCCTGAGGTGATTTAGATGGCCATTAGTCAAAAAGTAATACTATGTTACTTCCATATAACCATGATTCTAAATGAATACCATATTCATGTACAATGGCATTTACATTGTAATCCAAGGTACTTCAAAAAAATACCACAGTATTGCAGTTTTACCACTTCCACAAAACATGCTAATATTATGTTTCTCTTCTGTATTTTTTGTTAAGAAAATACGGCTCTGATTTTTTAACATGCACTATGGTTCAAATGTGTAGTTTTGACTGCTGCTTAACTACATGTAGCTTAGCAAACTACAGCTTCAAAGCAGCTTCCCAAGCATCCCTGCTCTGTACCGCCCTTGGCAATGACATAAATATCAAATCAGAGTGAAAATATCCATAAAATAAAACAGATCGTCACAACTCCATCTCCGCTTCATAACATTCACACCAGATGATGTGAGACATTCAAATTATAAATGGACAAAAATGACAGCCGCTTTCAAAAAAAGAGGCTAATTTGCCTTTAAAGGTGACTGGATTTCCATAAAAACAAAAGAGCTGGAGAATAAACCCTTTAATGACACCACCAGGGCCTTTCGGTTTGTCGCGTTGTCCCCATGAAGCCTGGAAAGGCAGATGTAGAAATTGATTGCTCTTTCCAGGGGACCAGAGGGGGGTAGAGTGAGCTTTCTAAAAATAAGGCATCCGAACGCTGTGTATTGTGTGTGTGTGTGTGTGTGTGTGCTCTATCTGCCGGTGTGATAAAGTCACTAGCAGCCCTTTATCGGCCGGTGAGGGGAAATATGCCGCCACCAGATTACAGCCCAACACTCTGCCAAGGTTATAAACAGCCTGTTATCTGCCGCGCAAACACACAAATCCACACACTATCAGCACCCAAACATATGGGCCACACACACACACATCAGACCTCAAGGCCCAACGCATGCATAATCACACGCGTGCACGCAATGCGCATTATATTGACCTAAAGTGAATCACTATTGAGCGCTGAAATAAAGGACGCAGTGTTTGTTTAGCACTCTCACTTCTGGAGCACGTCTTTACCTCAGAGAAAGGTGCTGGCAGCACTAAACGGGCCCGGCGTCTATTCTACTGCTCTCAATAGGCTCTTTCTTCCCCGTCCCGTCTCATTCTGTGGCTTTTGTTGCTTGTTTGTGTTGATCTGCGTGGCAAATTAGATGAATCCACTAGAAAACACATTTAATGGAGACAAAGAGCTGTCATCTAGGAACCGAGTGAACGACGGCTGACAAACACACGCCGGCTAATCAATAACATGCAAAACATCCGCAGACGCCACGTTCGGTTTGAAATCAAAACAACTTTGGCATCTGCAGATGGAGAGCCCAACAAATACAGTTCAGAGAGTTAAACAAAAGCCACAGCCTGGTGGAGATCGGGCGATATCGCGGTGCACTTGTCGTCACCAGCATCAGCACCAGCATCAAGGTGTCTGTTTTGACTCCAGGGAGCTCTGATGAGACGTCTTTGAGCCGCGGTGAGGTGACCTTGGCCGTGCTGCGCCAGATTTCTACAGCGGCCTGTTCTCTGAGCTTCAACGGGGATGTTAAAAATGGCTTCTCCCTCCAGATTAATGACTCAGGAGGGAACAGACCATCAGCGAGAGTCAGGACGGAAGAAACACACCAGAAACTGAAGGTGCAACAGAAGCGATTCAAGAATGATGCTTGCAAAAACAAGCTCTTGTTTTCGACATCAGGGGTTTTCAAACTCAATGCCAAGGCCCTTCATTAAACATAAAAGCATGTTAAAAAATTATGCATTGTTGTACAAAAATACATTTATTCTGTTTGAGAAATTATAAACTAAAGACAAGAATATAAAAGATTTTTTTCCCAAATCAAATAATTTCACAAAGTCACAATACTATAAAAAAAAATGTTAAATGTCAACAAATGTTATATCACGTGTGTGTGTGTGTGTATATATATATATATATATATATATATATATATATATATATATAGTTATATAATATGGTTATATACAGTTATTATATATAGTTGCATAATAATAATAATAATATAAAAATATAATTATTTGTTTCTCTCAAATTTTCAGGAATCTCCTATTGCATCTCCCCCATGCAACCCTAGTTTGAAAAACCATCCTAAGATCCAGGCTCTAGACTGTGATCAAATAGTTGCTCATTTTTTCTGTGACTAAAATTTGTTTGCACTGGTTGTGACAACAAAATCTGCCTCATTTTTTGATTAAGCTCCACCATTTTCATCTGTGGAAGGAACTGCACAGCGCAGACCAATTATCTGCAAAAGACAGCATGGCGCGACTGACCATTCCGACAGCACAGCGCTGCATGAAACACAGTGAAGAGACCCATTTGAATATATTAATCTGGAGCAAAAACTGAATATTTCATTATACATTTGTGCTCTCCTGTAATGATGAGGTATGGAGAGAGAGAGAGAGAGAGAGAGAGAGAGAGAGAGAAAGAGAGACAGATGAGCGGAGAACTACAGCTCAACGTTAATGAGTGGAGGGTTAAAAAGAAACGCATTTCAGTCCTCTCTGGTGTCTCCTGCACTGCCAGTCGCTCTGTGATCTGAATATCTTTGCCTTCATAAAAGATTCAAGCACTATTGACTTCCCGGTTTGGTTTCCCCGCATAGTATCACCTCACAAACTACTGCTTCACATTCATCTGAACCTCCACAGGAACAACAGCACACAAGTAATGAGGATGAGGAGGAGGAAGAGGAAGAGCTTTAACTACAGCATCCTGTTTCAGAAATGTGTTAGAAAAACAGTCCTGGTAAACACTAGGATGTTGGGATTGTGCTTTAAATATGGATGCACAAATCTACATATTACTAGTCAGTGGCAAGAAGTAGCTGTAATAGCCGGTCTTAAAGGGATAGTTCACCCAAGAATAAAAAATTTCATCATTTACTCGCTCCAAACCTGTATGAGATTCTTTCTTCTGCTGAACACAAAAGATGTTCTGAAGAATGTTGGTAGGCATTGACTTTAATAATATGGAAAAGAGTACTATGGAAGTCAATGGCTGCTGTCAACTACTTGGTCACCAACATTCTTTAAAATATCTTTTCGCTCATGTGTGATGTGCTCTATGATGGACTGTAATGTAGAACATATGTGACCCTGGACCACAAAACCAGTCTTAACTGTCAATTATACATCATAAATAAGCTTTCCATTGATGTATGTTAGAATAGGGCAATATTTGGCTGAGATACAACTATTTGAATATCTGGAATCTGAGGGTGCAAAAAAAACTAAATATTGAGAAAATCGCCTTTAAAGTTGTCCAAATGAAGTTCTTAGCAATGCATATTACTAATCAAAAATTAAGTTTTGATATATTTACAGTAGGAAATTTACAAAATATCTTCATGGAACATGATCTTTACTTAATATCAAAATGATTTTTGGCATAAAAGAAAAATCTCTAATTTTGACCCATACAATGTATTTTTGGCTATTGCTACAAATTTCCCTGTGCAACTTAAGGCTGGTTTTGTGGTCCAGGGTCACATATGGCAAGTCCTGAGCAGTTATTCACACAGAATGCATTTTTGCGATAAGTTTGCGTAAGTTTTTTTTTTTTTTTTTTTTTATAAAGAGAATGCTACCTGAATCATTTTAGTCATGTTTTTAAGTTGGCTAGTTAAATGTCCAAAAAAAAAAATCACCCAGCCTCACATAGTAATAGCAATATAGCAATAGCATAGACATAGCAATTTGGACTAAAGTTGGAGTAAATGGTGACAATATTCACTGTTTTTTTTAACTACTACTTCAGTAACGTTCATGAATTAATTAAACAAATCCAAAAGTGATGTTATACATTTTGTGACGACTAAGATCATCAGAAAACAGAAAACTAAGGTCTGAACATGCAATAATTGGATATCCAGCACATTATGAGAGAATTTAATGGGAATTTGAGAATTTATGTGCATTTATGCTCTTGCTGCTGATTTGAGAGTCTCGTTCTATAAAGTTTAAGATGTCACCACAGGGTCATAAAACAGACCAGCACAATGCACCGTCCCTTTAAACGTACCAATAAAGTCTTTTATTCTAGAACCTGCGATAAAACGCACTTTGAAACGGTTATCCTGGGGGTAATTGATGGCTTTATTGTCATTATGATCCTTCTCAGTGGACCATTACTGCTTTTACCATTCAGACCAGAGACCGTGACCCTCACATAACGGACAAAACAGAGACACCACTGGAAATGCTCTTCTATTCCAGAATCACTGTCCATTTAGAAGATGATTTTCACTCAACACCACACATCTTTCTCGCAATCACTGCGACTCAAGCAGTCGTCGTATCACGAGCACACACTCCAACCCTGAGCTCAAACTGGGATGTAATTATTTAGAGACAATTAGCCATTTGGCACATATAAATCATGTGAAAACACATCTCACAGTGTAACAGGTTTAATTACAGTGGATGCCGCAAAACGAAAAAGAAAGAAATTCCCAGGTCAAAATTTACGCCAAATTTAAAAAAAAAAAAAAAAAAAAGAAGAAGAAAAAAGAGTTTTTTTTTGGAATATATATATATATATATATATATATTTTTAGCAATTTTTTTAAAATATTTTTCACATTCAACCATTTAGATTTAGATTCCCAAAAAATATATGACTTTTGTAAGAAAAAATGGTCGTCGGAGGTCACAAAATTAGAGAAAAAGGACACCAATATCGTACCAGAAATCATTCTATATTACATTTGTTTTGTTTTCGATTTAAAACCCTACAGATGCACAATAAATAAGAAAATAAGTTAGTAAGTAAAAGTAAATAAAAAATAAAGTAAATAAGTTCAGAAAGAAAGTATTGTTTTTAAAATGCTTTTTTTGTAAACTTCATAAACATTCTTGGCAGATGTATTCTTAAAACTAGCACATAAAAACATATTTGCTTAGAGGAAAAGAAATATAACCTTAATTCAAGATATATTCTGCGAAAACAAATCTGTAGCAACTGTGTTTCTCAAGAAAATCCATCTTGTTTTAAGAATGTTTTTTACAGGAAAACAAGAAATGACTTTTCACAGTGACAGTGACGAGACTGAAGTCAAAGCGCCTGATGGAAAATCTGATGGAAAATCTTTATGGATCTGTGTGAGCTGCATTTGTTTTCCTGAAGTCTGGCTGCTGATTCCAAGACTGTCGAGAGCGTCCTGAAGTCAAAAACCTGAGACAGCTCGACAGCCCAAGTGTGGAAAATCATCACAGATTTTTGGACGAGACACAGATGAACAGAGCGATGAGAAATGGTCATATTTCTCTCCGACGACAAGAATTTCATGAAGTCACTGCACATTGATTAACAGCAGCTGTCGATTTGTTAGTCTCCAGTGTCTCGCTGTCAATTATCTGATTGTAGACGTGAGTACAGACATCAGACACGGAGCTGACAGAGTATCTTCCCACCACCCCGCGCTCACAAACCGCCGGCATATTGACAGCATGTCGAGTAATGCAGCAACATCTATTTTAATTCAGCGTTTGAATATTAAAGTCTGTCAGAATGAGTCATGGCGACAGACTGCAAACTAGGAGCAACAAAGAAGCCATTTTTCAATCTAATAGCCGTTTCTTGTCTTCTACTTTTGGTGTGAACTCTGCAGCTTTAATTAAACTTCTCAGTACGGAACTGTGGTTTGCAAAAACATTAATATTTCATTCAAACATAACAATTAATGACAATCTCGGCAAAGAAACGCTTACAGAATAGTCTTAAGTTTCACAGAGAGACATCAAACTTCCTCAGGTTTAAACAAATTATGTAATCTCTGGTAATTATCAAATATGCACAGTGTGAAAACGTAACTACAAAGCTTTCATTATTAATCAATGACCTTGGTTTAATGCCTTCATATGTGAAAAGCGCATAATTTTATGGAAGCTTGTTGCAACGGAATGAAAATGAAAAAGGTAATTGACTTTTTATCTCACAATTTGGACTTGTTACACAACTACAAGATATAAACTCAGAATTCAGACTTTTTTCTCACCATTCTCAATTGACATCTAGCAAATTTGCTTATATCTTGCAATTCTCAGTTGATATCTCGCAATTCAGAGTTTACATCTCGCAATTCTCAGTTTGTATCTTGCAATTTTCAGTTTATACCTCGAATCTCAGTTTACATCTTGCAATTCTCAGTTTACAACTTGCAAATCTGAGTTTACATCTCGCTGATCTCAATTTACATCTCGCAATTCTCAGTTTATTTTGTAAATTTGTGAGAAAAAAGTCTGAATTGTGAGATATAAACTCACACAAACACTTTTTTTGATTTATTTTTTATTCTGTGACTGATACAAGCTTCCATATTTTTTTCTAGATTTTGAATCTTCAGAGACTTTAACGAAAGACATGAACCATCCTGACAACCCTTTCCAAACGTACCAAGATGGAAGCCATGCAGAATGCATCAGTTTCTGTTTTGCAAACACTGTCTTTCAAAACCCAAGGCTCGACAGCGGATCTGATGAGAGTCTGTTAGTAATGCAGCGGGTCAATAACAAATGTTTCAATCTCAGGCATTTGGCTTTAATTAGTGGAGCATCTCAAGACCGCACACATTAATCAAAGAGCACATCAGACACAAATGTGTCTCTCGTATGACAGTCACACAATCACATTTCCCATGTACTGCAGCACACACACACACACACACACACACACAAAGAGTGATGGAAAACTGTAGCTCAACCCACAATACATCATACTGTTTGAAGAGGGAAAGGCTGGGATATTAAATCCATATGGACCACGTTTGAAGCTCATCCATATTCCAACAGATACAGAGCTGGATTCACTAAAATCATTAATGCAAAGCCTTTGAGAGAGAGGAAACTTGTGCGATTATCTTTCAGGAAGTTGCGCATGGGTCAGTAGCTTCACTCACAGATGACCGGTCTGACCATATGCATCACTACATGAGTCGGGTTTTATAGAACAAATGCTGTACAGTACTTTTTTATTTGGAATTTACCAAAAGGTCAGATCATGCATAATAATACGCCTAAAAAATGTAACTATTATATAACTTTGAAGTTGATGTGATCAACTGCGATCAACATCAAATTAATCAGTTCATACAGTATTTTTGCATTACTCCATGTTTATTCATTCTCACGTATAAAAAACATCATGATCAATAGTAGTATATGCTACTTCAAAAGTTTAGGGTCAATTGCAATTTTTTTTTTTTTTTTTTTTTTTGGAAAAAAATTAATACTTGCATTCAGCAAGGGCATATTAAATTGATCATTTATAATGTTACAAAAGATTTCTGTTTCTAATGAATGCTGTTCTTTTGAACTTTTTATTCATCAAAGAATCATGAAAGATAAAATGTATCAGAGTTTCCACAAAAATATTTAGCAGCACAACTGTTTTCAACATTGATAATAATCTGAAATGTTTTTTGAGCAGCAAATCAGCATATTAGAAAGATTTCTGAAGGATCATGTGACACTGAAGACTGGAGTGATGATGCTGAAAATTCAGATTTGATCACAGGAATGAATTATATTTTAACATATATTCACATAGAAAACTATTTCACAATATTACTGTATTTTGATCAAATAAATGCTGCTTTGGTGAGCAAAAGTGACTTCTTTCAAAAAAAAAAAAAAAAAAAAAAACCTTTTGAACGATAGTGTAAATACATCAAGCAAAACGTCTAGGGTTCTATACACTGTAGCATCACACCACCCAGCCATACTCCAATGTTGTTCAATTTTTCATCCTGCAGTTGTTAGTCTTTGGTCTGCCCTTGATTTGGGAGAGTAGTCAGTGAAGCTGAAGGGAGTTTGGGTTTTGGTACTGAACTACAGAGCACATTAGGTCCCTCTCCTGCATAGAAAGAGGCTGAGACGGAGGGAATGCAGGAAACAGACTTTAATAATTGAGCGGAAGGCTACAGGCAAGGCCTGTCTGAAGAGTAGTACCTTTAAAAGATGTATGTCTCTGGAGGGGCTGGTCCAGATCACATGGGCATCGCTTCAAACTTCAAGATGAACTTGAAAACCTTTAAAGTCAACATGAAACACCATTCGCTACCCATTTGACTTTCAGAATGTGTCATATTTCTAAGTGGAACAGGATATTCAATGAGAGAGGAATTTGATTATATCCATTGGGAACTAATTGGATGATGAAAATTACTTTTGGATGGACAGAAATTCTGAGCAAAAAGTCTACAGCGATTTGTACAAAATCCATACAAATATTCCCAGAGACATCTGAAAACGCAACATGCACAAGCCATCTTCCTGTACTTGTAATGAGAAGCGCTTATAAACCTTCTGTTGCCAACAAAAGACAAGCTTTAAGGACTCCCTGTGGATTTCCGTCAAAGTAAATGTTTGATTGATTAATTAGGACAGCCATAGATATTAGTATGGTAATTTTACAGTTGTAATGTAACATTGTTAATATTATTATTATTATTATTATTATTAAATACTTAATTTTTCACTGAGATATTACAATAGTAAAATTTCTTAATTTGTTTTTAAGTATTTTTTGTTTTATTTAGTAATAGTTAAAAGTAGTAGTAGTAGACGTAATTAATATTAAATTATAATTAATAATAATTAAACTATAATAATAATTATCATAATTAAAAATAACACATTTATTATTATTAGTAGTAGTAGTAGTATTTAGTAAATGCTTGATTTTTTACAGAGAAATATTACAATAGTATTTTTTATTCAGTAATAATTCAATAATGAGATAAAAGTACTGATTAAATGTATTAGTAGTATAGCAGTAGTAGTAATTGTTAATACTAAATTATTAATTATAATTTAAGAAGAAGAAGAATTAAGCTATTATGTTATTATTATATAATTATTATTGTCATTATTTATCGTTATTGAAATAATTTTTTAATAACATTTTAAACTGCAACTGCCATTTTTAATCAGAAAATTTAGACTTTTTTTCTCCTCAAATCACCAAAAATATGCAAAATATGAATATATAATCTATTTCATATTAACCCGCTACTAAATGGCGTCTAACAGCAATGCATTGTTTTTTGGTCACTTGATATTGATCAGGCTGTCTGTTATTGACCAGAATAAGCTACAATATGAAGCAGACTTTATGCTGATAAAGTACAAAATAAGCAAGAATATAATCTTTTAAATAAAACCATAAAGCTGAGCTAAAAGGCAGCTGATATTCCCAACGCAGACGCTGTTCCTGGTTTCATCTGGAAGCATCACCTCTGATGTGTTGTGTTGGACTGGCCCTGTCATTACTGCTCAGACCTAAATTATTGATCGTGAGCGTTCATCAGCATCACAGTCACGTCCCCAAGCTCCTGATCCGTCCCCAATACAGCCACTGAAATAATTAGGAGGGTTTCTCATTAAGGGAGAATGAAAAAAGAAGGCAGAGAGAGACAGAAGGGGTTCTGGGTGTTAAATATCCCCCCCTGAGAGTCCAGAGCGTTCGCATCATATCCACTGAACGTGTGAGGAGATGACAGGCCCTTCACCACACAACACACACACAAATTGGAATAAAATATCAATACAGAGAGAGAGAGAGAGAGAGAGAGAGAGGAAGCTATATGAACGAAGATGTTACACAGCTCTGCCAAATTAATGAAGAATGCCACAATCTGAAACCCATATTTATCAGCATGAGGCCTTGCAGTTTACATAAGGACTTCAGTCACTCATAGACAACAGGAAATATTATGAAATTTTAAAGCTGTTTAATAAATTAATAATTTAATAATAATAAAATAAAATGGGGTCAGTAAGACATTTATAATGTTGCAAAAATATTTCTATTAAAAAACAAAAACAGTTCAAAAATGCACCATATATTCAACACAGAATTATTTTGTGTTTTAAGAATGTTTTAAAATGAATTAAAATTATAATTAATTAAAAGTACAATGAATTAAAATTATATTGAATTATAAATGCTGGGGTGGCATGATAAATGGAAAATAAAGTAGCATAAGTTTCACCAAAGGCTAAATGAATGTTAAACAGACAAAATAAATTTATTAAAAAAAGATTTATATCATACATTACCAAAAATATTTCCTAAAATGAAAACTGAAAATATAAATATGAAAGCTAATGCAACATATTAATAAATACAGCTAAAATTAAACATTTAAAAATAAATTGACTATTCTTTTTCCTTTTCTGTCATGTTATATATTTCATTATAATTCATTATTTAAATTTAAATTACAAAGAGAGAGATAATGAAATACATATATTTTGTTAAAATTATAATTTATATTATAAAAAATTATATAATTATATAATGTTCAGATTATTAGATTAGAACATATACTTCATTTTTGTCACATGATCTCATTATGTTGCACATAATTTTCGTCCAATTATCATCTTTAATTCAATTTGTTTAAATATATATCAACTTTTTTCAATACGATCAAATAATGAGTGAAAACACTAGGGCCTAATTCATTCATCGTCATACTGGAAATGTAAGGTGCGGTGTACTGTGGGATACATTCTTCAGTGCAGTATACTGTTATATACTGCACAATTTAACAAATGCAGCAGGTCACCCGGGTCTTCCATGCATACAGAAAATATACTGAGCACAGCATAGCCTACATACTGCAGAAATAATAAGACTAGTATGTTAGCATGCTATTCTGAACAGCCGGTTCAGGCCACACCCCTCATTACTGGGAAGGTTCATTATGCAAATGATGTTGCTGGAGCAGTATCAAGGAGAAGCACACGCTCTGTTATGGTTTGCACCGCCGGGGCCTCCCTCTCCCAGATCACTCATACGGAATCATGGCCTAATAGCATCCCATTACCATAATTGCCAACACAACTAGTGTTCCGTGTCTCAGTGCTTCTGAGCCGAGAGGGAGAGCGTTTCAATAGCCAAATGAAGGCCACTCCTGATGCGCTTTCTGGCGTTTGCATGCATGAAGAAGGGCCGTTTGTTTTGTGAAGACCCCGTGAGGACCTTCGCTCTTCACGGCACTTCATATTCCACTGATGAGTGAACGGCAGCCTCCGCCGTAGAATTCAGAATCACACTCTCATTACTTTTCAATTAATCCTTAATTAAAATATATCATGCTTCCCAACCAGCAAATCTGTCTTAATATGCAAATGCAGAGCATTCGAGGATATTAACATATCATTAAATGATGCTGCACATTTATGTCTTCGGACAAACAAGGGCAGGATGCAGTAAGGTGGTTGATCGAATTGTTTCAGAATAGCCATACTGCATTGTGCATTGCATGCACATTAACTGTGTGTATGGAATACCTGTGACAAAACATGCACAGCATGCGTCACACAATACTGTCCCACAGTGCAAAGCGGTTAAACCCACCTTACATTTGCATTGTGACAAATGAAACCAATTACAATATCAGTCATATCAGCCGTGCTTTTATCAGTTTGTTGACTCTAGGGCTGCAACTAATGATTATTTTGATAATCGATTAATCAGACAATTATTTCTTTGAGTAATTGATTATAAAAAAAATAATTAAAATTAAAATTAAACATTTTAATCCATTATTTATAAAAGTTTTGTTTTGTTTTACCAGTATGTTGCATAGTGTTGTCTCCAAAACAATGTGCAATTTATGTGTGTATATATTCACAAGAATACAAAGAATCAGACCCATTTTCAACATTGATAATCAGAAATGTTTCTTGAATTTCTTTTATCTATGATTAATCAATTAGTAAAAATGCATAATTTTAATGAAAAATAGTAATATAAAATTGAGTTATATAATAAATTCTCAAATAATTCCTATAATTAAAATTGAAAATATACAGGTGCATCTCAATTAATTAGAATGTCGTGGAAAGTTCATTTATTTCAGTAATTCAACTCAAATTGTGAAACTCGTGTATTAAATAAATTCATTGCACACAGACTGAAGTAGTTTAAGTCTTTGGTTCTTTTAATTGTGATGATTTTGGCTCACATTTAACAAAAACCCACCAATTCACATCTCAACAAATTAGAATACTTCATAAGACCAATAAAAAAAAAAAAAAACATTTTTAGTGAATTGTTGGCCTTCTGGAAAGTATGTTCATTTACTGTATATGTACTCAATACTTGGTAGGGGCTCCTTTTGCTTTAATTACTGCCTCAATTCGGCGTGGCATGGAGGTGATCAGTTTGTGGCACTGCTGAGGTGGTATGGAAGCCCAGGTTTCTTTGACAGTGGCCTTCAGCTCATCTGCATTTTTTGGTCTCTTGTTTCTCATTTTCCTCTTGACAATACCCCATAGATTCTCTATGGGGTTCAGGTCTGGTGAGTTTGCTGGCCTGTCAAGCACACCAACACCATGGTCATTTAACCAACTTTTGGTGCTTTTGGCAGTGTGGGCAGGTGCCAAATCCTGCTGGAAAATGAAATCAGCATCTTTAAAAAGCTGGTCAGCAGAAGGAAGCATGAAGTGCTCCAAAATTTCTTGGTAAACGGGTGCAGTGACTTTGGTTTTCAAAAAACACAATGGACCAACACCAGCAGATGACATTGCACCCCAAATCATCACAGACTGTGGAAACTTAACTCTGGACTTCAAGCAACTTGGGCTATGAGCTTCTCCACCCTTCCTCCAGACTCTAGGACCTTGGTTTCCAAATAAAATACAAAACTTGCTCTCATCTGAAAAGAGGACTTTGGACCACTGGGCAACAGTCCAGTTCTTCTTCTCCTTAGCCCAGGTAAGACGCCTCTGACGTTGTCTGTGGTTCAGGAGTGGCTTAACAAGAGGAATACGACAACTGTAGCCAAATTTCTTGACACGTCTGTGTGTGGTGGCTCTTGATGCCTTGACCCCAGCCTCAGTCGATTCCTTGTGAAGTTCACCCAAATTCTTGAATCCATTTTGCTTGACAATCCTCATAACGCTGTGGTTCTCTCGGTTGGTTGTGCATCTTTTTCTTTCACACTTTTTCCTTCCACTCAACTTTCTGTTAACATGCTTGGATACAGCACTCTGTGAACAGCAAGCTTCTTTGGCAATGAATGTTTGTGGCTTACCCTCCTTGTGAAGGGTGTCAATGATTGTCTTCTGGACAACTGTCAGATCAGCAGTCTTCCCCATGATTGTGTAGCCTAGTGAACCAAACTGAGAGACCATTCTGAAGGCTCAGGAAACCTTTGCAGGTGTTTTGAGTTGATTAGCTGATTGGCATGATATTTTCAACACTGATAATAATAAGAAATGTTTCTCAAGTTTCTTATATCTATGATTAATTGATTATTAAAAATTAATTAAAAATAATAATACATTTTTTATTTAAAAATCATTTATTTAATATATATAATATAATACATTATTTACAATACATTTTCCCCATCCTGCCCAATGCTGTCCTCCAAACACTGATTAATTTGAAAGGAAATGAAAACATATCATCTATGCAGGCTATGTGCAGTGATGAAACATGACGCACAAAAAAAGGTGGTAAAATTTAAAATGATTGTTCAACGTCTGAAAGTAGAACTTAAATCACTGAATTAAAAATGAATGTTAAATAATTTAAATGGGGTCTGCTTCAGATATTACTTTTGAAAATAATTCAGTATACAGTATTCTGCTCTGTATTCAGCATGTAGTAAGGATTCTGCGCAGAATATAACCTGAGTCTTCATTAGCAGACAGGAATCTCTCTAGACCTCTAAGCTCCACCCACAACGTCCCTGAACACACACACACACACACACACACACACACACACACACACACACACACACACACACACACACACACACACTCCCAAAGGAGACACACAGCTCTGATGAATTGATTGACACCATTTTCCATCTGCCAGTGCTGTCAGAGAAAGAGAGAAAGAGATACAGGGGCCATTTCTGCTTGATTTCTACAGGGACACACACACACACACACACACACACACACACACACACGCATGAACAAAACACACACCACACCCATCTACCTGCATCAAAACACTGAAATCATCATTACAATATCAATGCAAGGTGTTATATGAAGCTCTATCCTCACAGAATGTCCTGTGATTGTGAGGAAATCTGAATGGAAAAACACTGGTTGTTCTTCTGGACATCTTGAACTAGCTTAAGATGGTTTGCAGGTCTGGCTTGATGGTTTTATAGTGGTTTTGGGCATTTGTCAGCAAAAGTTTGACCATCTAAACCAGCAAACCACCTTAAGCTGTTTATTTCAGCAGCAAAAGCAGAACTGAAACGTCTAATAGATGGGAAAGAAGCCTTCATCACCGAACAACTCAATAACACGTCCACATCCGTCACGCTTCCTTCATGACAACTAAATCAGCACAATTAGCAGGCCATGCTAAACGCTAACTATTCCATCAAAAACAGACAAATGACCTAAATCACAATCTCTCATTTTATGATGAACACTGAAAATCTTTTAATCCAGAATGTGATCTTTAAATACATTGTTTTTGACATTTATGATATTATGATTAATTTGAGAAGCTAATTTTATCGTGAATCTGCTCTTTGGCTCAAAACTACGCACACTAGATTTCTAGTGCCCAAATTCCATAAAATTAAGCAAAAATTCATTAACGATTATATATTTCGGACACAAGACAAAGAATTTGGCATTTTTATTTACCATATTTTTCTCGAAAATAAATCGCGTATTGTATAGTTGAGGGAGAAAAACCCCACAGATAAGTCACATTTTATTATTACACTCAGAACTAATGTAAAATGCCTATAAATGAAGCAAAAATACACTATAAATATGTATTTTTGTTCTCCTTGCTCCACAACAAATCTTTTAAATTTAATGGTATTCAGAACACAACAGAAATGAAAAACATAACTATAAAAATAAATTTGAGTGTCATTCATTATAAATAACATTTATTATAAATGCCAAGCCTAAATGAAACTGAAACTACACCAAAAAAAATTGGTGTAGAAACAATTTTCACTAGTAAAGTTCACTAATAATAACATAGAATTGGCAATTAATAAATTGAATTAAACGAAATTTTGAAGTAGGAAGACTAAAATAGTATAATCTTTGTTTTATTTAAAAAAAAGTCAAATATATATATATTATATATTATATATATATATATATATATATATATATATATGATATTATAATATGTTAATTTCCTCAAATATAATTTCCTTCACAGAACGAAAGGTGATTTGAGACACTGCTAGTGGTCCAATGAAATAAATTTGTGAGTTTGAGAAAGCGATTTAATTTCTAAAACTTTCCAGTGTCAAATATGTCCATACAGTACTTGACGCAACACCCTATCTAGGGGAAGAGAGAGCGGAATGAGACGCAACCGGGAACAGTTTATCCAGTCCAACACAGCACACATTCACAATATCTCAATGTGATCCCCTCAGTAAGCGTCTCTAAATCCGTCTCAGCCAGGAACTCATTAATTTTGTGCCACAATCAACATCTTCAGCCCACTATACGACCATCAGCCTGACTCATTCCTCGAACACCACCACAATTTCCAGCCTAGCAACCACACGCTGTTGATTATTGACCACAATGTTGAAGCCACAATGACTGCTCGCCCACCCACCCACACACACAAGCTCTTTTCTCCGGCAGTTTTAATTTGACACCCTGAGCTGGGGTAACGAGGTGAGGAGAGAGGAGCCGCAGTGGAATTCATTAGCCGCACCACTGCAGGGTCCTCTCTCCCGGCGTTAATGACATCGGAGGCTGGAGAAAAACGAGACAGCCCAGACACAGGATGAAATAAACATGAGCGCTGTCAGCACTGAAGCTTAGGGCTAAAGGGACGGCGAGCGCCGGGTCTGAAGACCTCCAGCCCCCGAAAGATCACACCAGACGCCTCCGGGACCCTCGGTGTGATTCTGAGCCGCATGTTATTACGGCCTGATGAAAGCAAGAAGAGCTGCGGATGGAAATGCAGGGATGGGCGGCATCACTTGCTGTAGCAGTTATACCGTGGTAAAATAGTGTTTGCACGGCTCTCAGTGGGCAGGACAACTTTTGGCTATTTACACGACAGACTGACAGATAAATGCACAGAAATGAGAAATTGCAGAGACATGTGACATACAAGTCGAGAAAGCAGCAGCTGTTAGGGGCGGAGCCAAAAGCTGGCTACTTGAATGTGGCTCATCCAATCAGAATTCACATTATAGTGATTTTACCACAGTGCAATGCAAAACAATGCAATTTTTTATAATAAAACACCAGGGTTAATATCGTTAACTAAAACTGACACCATATTTCATAAAAAAAAAATAATAATAATAATTTATTACCTGAAACAAAAATATAAAAAACAAACTAATTTTATTTCAGCTATTTGACAAAGCAACATTTCATTCTGTTTAACTGTTGTTTATAAATGTTTATACTGCATTTATTAACTTTTGTTAATGTTAGTTAATAAAACGTTCATGTTAGTTCGCAGCGCATTAACTAACATTAACAGATACAGCTTTGGATTTTAATAATGTATGTTTAATAATGTAAGTAAATGTTGAACTTAGCATTAACTAAGATTAGTAAATGCTGTATAAGTATTGTTCATGTGAACTAATATAGTTATTAAATACAATATTAACAAAAACTATAATAGTATATCAGTGATACTAAGGTAACATTGTAAAAGGCAAAAATATTCAATAAAGTTACAACATTAATCACTGAAAAAGTACATATTTTGCCAAGCAATAATATATAATATTATACACACAAACACACACACAAACATACACATATATATGTAGCAAAATATGTACTTTCCCAGTGATTATATATTAATGTTTAAAATTGAATTGATTCTTCATTCATCATTTTCTTAAAAAAATTACTATTTTGTGATATATATACCATGACTGTGATAAAAAATCTAACATAGCATGGTGTAAGATTATGGTAATACTGCTCAACCCTGAGTGACACCACATTCAAGACAAGAAAAATCCATCACTAGCAGCAACAACATCTACATTCACATCTGCAATTAAATAATTAACGTGAAAGCAGCGCTCGGACCCCACTGTTAATGTGCCCGCTGGAATATATTAAACACACAGCCATCTTTGTCAGCTTCACTACAGATCAATTGAAATGCCAGGGAAAGAACATGCATGCAGGAAATGGAAATGTGTGTGTTGGCTGCGCTGCGATCTCCATGCGGCTCTGCATTAGTCATTTGGCTCCTGCCGGCTCGTGTCACCTCTGCGAGGAAGCGTGTCAGATTCTGCCAGTCTGAACAGCGGGAGAGTCAAGACCCAAAATGCCCAGAAAGTGACAAGTTAAACTTCTGTTAGACATTTCTCTTCTGTTTACATGCACGAAGAAATGAATTCAAAAATGTTGTATTTCTGATGAGCGCGTCCAGAGGTGATCGCTGATTTTGGTGGAAAATCTTGAGATTTCTGTGGAATCATGATAAAGCGTGTTTCACCTGGAAAAAAAACGCAGGAGCGTCTATGATTTTGTTCATTCAAAGATCACTGCAATATCTTGATGGAACTCTCAGCTTCTCGTATACATGGATCTAATGTGAAAACTGTACATTTATGGCATTCAGCTTTTAATGTTGTCATCTTTTCTAAAAATCTTTGTAAAAATGATTTTATATTTATTTATTTATTTATTAATATTAATTAATTTATTTTTATTATTATTATTTATTTTGTTTTATTTATTTAATTATAACCTTTTTTTTTCCTCAACAAAAATATTTTGTAAATGAGCATAAAATTATGTATTGTATATTTTCCCAGAACCTTATAGTATTTTTTCAATTTAACTTATCCCAGACATTTGTGATATTAAAAAATATATTTTCCCATCAAAAATATTTCATAAATGAACACGCAATAATATATAGAGTTGCTCAGATTCTGCAGAAATTCGCTTTTTGTACATTTTGTTTGGGCCTGTCCTGGAATTTGTCCTCTGCCTTTCCCCTGTCAAGACGTTGGATGGAAGCAGATTGTCTCTGCTGCGTCTGCAGTCGACTGTCAACGAGACAACATCCCTCAAACCCTGTGACTGCGGTGACGCGACAGAGCGCTAAGCTGCCTGACACACCTTGTGAGGGTCGGCAGAGGAGATGACCTCTCCTTCCCAGCCTCTCATGCTCAGGAACCATCTTGACGGTCATCTGTATTAAAATGCAAGTTGGCTAGGGACTTGACGGATGTGTACAGTAGACACCTGTCTTTCTTTGTCGAGAGGACGTGGGCCGTTTGCATGCTGACAGATTTAACAGAGAGTCAGAGAGCGACTACACGAGATCAAACAAATCCCCAACAGCACCAGCGCTGACATTTATATCTGACAAGAAGATCTCCAACCGTCTCTCTCACATTCCTAATAAATCAAGCGTCGGCTCTTGATTTATTAGGCAAAAAGTCATATTGGCAAAAAGACACCTCTAGGTGTAGGTCAGGCAATTGAGCGCGTGTTTGGCTTGGCTGCTCCGACGACTCGACGTGTTTTAAAAGGAATTTCACATTCGCCGAGCCCTTCCAATGCGGCAATTAAGACGTTGTGAAAAATCTCTCGCCCGTACATCGAAGGAGTAATGTATGGAAGAGTGAAGAGACGGCAGCACGAGTCTCTTTATCCGACCACACCACAGAAAGTGACAAATTGGCCTAGTTTTGGATTTAATTAATCACAGCGGCCTGACAGCTACCTGAGCTGGGCTGCATCATTAGCGCGCCACTACCAGTGTGTTTGGGGAGTTTGTGATAGAAGACGATTCCGTTCATTAACTCGACCTGTTCAGCAGATCAGAATAAACACGCTCCAATATGACATCTTAAGAATGTTTTGCATTCAAGAAGATCAAGTGAAAGATCGAAACTGGAATTTGCTAATTATGAAAACCAAGGTAACTGGGGCTTTTACACTTACAGTGCTTTCTGGAAAATTACTGGTAAATTCCTGTTTACAGATCATGTGCAAACAGACTTTTTGAGAAATACCAGAAAATAATTTGTGTGTTCCACTCAGTCGTTTATTCTGTGTAAACATGAGCTAGATGGACATTTTTGACAGATATCTCTTAGCTTTTTCTGCATGAGTGTTGCATTTTTAAAATGCGTCTAAAGAACTTTTTTCTATTAATCAGCGCTGTTATTGGATGCTATTGTGTGATGTCTCGCATTTTTAAAAGCGTAAGCATGTTCTGTGCAGTTTTATTTTAGTATCAGTGATTTTTTACTGAATTTTTATTAACATTTTATTTAGTTTTTATTTTTCTATTGTTCTATTTTAAAGTTATTTTGTATTTTTTTCTGTCATTTTTATTAGTTTTTGTATTTTAAAATATTTATATATAGTTTAATATTTATTTCCATTTTAGGTTATTTTAAATAAGTTTTTTTTTTTTTCAGTTTATTTCAAGCAACATTTTTTTATGGTTTTAGTTCTAATTAACTATAATAACCCTGATCCCTCAGAAGTAGGAAAAGTGTTGTCTAATTGGATAGATCATCCAGGAAGATGAATAAAACTGGTATTTTAATGGTAAAACTTGGAAAGCCGTTGCTTGTGTGAACAGTAGATATGATGGATTTACCGGAAAAGTCGATCCAACAATTTTACAGTAATTTAACAAATGTATTGCATGAAAGCAGCTAATGATTACATGTTTGAATTGATCAAATGACACAGTCCAAAGTGTTACGATCATTATGCGATACATACTGCAAAGCATTTATGTACGCCAATCGCGCAAGCTGGCCCTTCCTTTTTAGCCAATCAGAAACGACTTTCCGTGTTGGGAGCGTCAATTAAAAGGTGAAAGGCTAATAATGATCAGAGTAAGTTTTAATTGTAAATGTACAAATACGTTTTACACACACAAATGCACAACAAAACTACATTTCCCATATTCTCTGTGGCAACAAAAAATGATTGGCTAAATAAAGCATCAATTACTCACCTAATGCAAGTACTTTGCTCTTCATTTTGTTGCACTAGCACTAAAAATAGTTCTAGTCTATGCTGAGAAATAAAAAGAAGACTGAAATCACTTAAATGAACAGCATGTCGCAATTACAAATTCCAAACCATTTCTATGCAATATGCCAAAATTTGCATCAAAAATATGTGAATATAAATCAGTTTTTCCTCTATAAACATGTTTTAAATAATCAACTGGTCCAGCTGTGCTACAAGTCTTGCCGTCAAAACATTTAAACCTTTAGTCTCAAACAAAACAACATCATTGTGATGCCTAAAGAACTTCAGAATCAATTAATCTTCTCATAAAGTTTATGAAAATCTTAAAATGCCAAATATCCATGCACGAATGTAAAAAACAGTATATTGTACAATTGTATTCCTCACCTGTGCTATTTTTGTTCTTATACTTGCTATCCAGCACACAACGAATGTGCAGGTTTAGCTCCAATTAAACCTTCTTCTCTTCATGTTTCTGACCAGAGATCACAGACATTCAGAGAGACTTTTTCCACTTGATGCTCTTTCGGTTTCACCCGTCTGTTGTCAGTGGACAAGAATAACAATGAAACGTGTCGGAGCTGATTAATAAAAGTACCGTCAGCACGCCGCTCCTCAACACCTACTTAAGGACGGCCATAATTCACATCCTATCAAAGGGAATGTGACTTCTTAAGAACATCATTGAGATTCTGTCGCCGGTGGATGGTGGGACGCTGAGTGACGGTTTGAGGGACTGAGGGACAGTTGGACAGACTCCAATACACCACAGTGTTTGACTCTGAGAAGACATAAAAAAAAGATGGCGTGGGAAAATAGATGCGAGCGCACAAATAGCTGCATCACAGCTTGTGCTGACAGACCTGAAAATGAAAAAGAATGTTGCCATGTAAAATTTCCTACACGCTGTTAATATTTTATGTGCGCTCGTTTTGACACCAGGCTGTATATTCCTAATTTGTGTCGTTGGCTGGCAACACAAATGGTTGTGAATAGAAAAGAAGAGGGGGGGGGGGGGGGGGGGGGGGGGGAATAAGGTGAGGTGGGTTTAGAGCAGAGGAGAGATGGGTAACGAGAGGAAAAGAGATAAGAGGCGACTGAGAGCGGCAGAAAATGGACTGCACAGGCGCGACGGGGGAGATTTCATAGTTGGTGTGCTACACAAAACATCTGAAATGGCCCATTTAACTGCTCCGTATTGCATCGCCCTCGACGGCTTCATTTTCACACTCCATGATGGAGGAAGATGGATCAAGAGCATGAGATGAGCATTTTATCAAGGTTACGTTAACCTCCAGCCTTTATCTTGCAGGAGATGAAGTTGGAGGTGATCTACACCACAAGAAGTAAACAGGAGAAAGCCCATCAGCGGTCTGATGAATTCAGTCAGAGCATGAGCAGATAATGACTGGCATTTTCATTAAGAGCACTGTATGGTACTTCTAGAAATGCAACTGCTCTACTGAGAATCCTGCAGATGAGCAACAGCATGTGTTGTAGGTTACTGTAACTTTCATTTCTAGAGCTGCTCATGGTTGATTTGATTGCTGGGTTTGATTGTCTCAGTCTCAGACGGCATTTCCTGTATATTGAACACCAAACTCAATTAAAATTCAAAACCAATTTCAATTAAATTTATCAAAAATGGAAATTAAACCATATGTGTTACACATCGTCAATGGCATCTCACCTCTGCAAGTTAGTCTGGATTGCTTTTACACCAACTGTGGACCATATAAAAAGTTCACAACAACCAAGCAAACCAAAGTCTGACATCAAACTGGAATTCTGGGGCCTAATCTGTAAAATCCTCATATGATTAGATCCTAAATTCCACGGATTTCATCTTACATCAAAACTGAAGAACAAATTGAGATTCATGAAAATAAACATGAAAATATGCCAAATGAAGAGCATACGTACAAAGTTTTTGTGCTCCTATACCAGTTAAAAAAACAATCCAACATCATTTTTGAAAAAATATACATAAATAGACAATCACATCATGCATTTATATCATTATATGCACAAATCAGAAACATTTAAAGTGCTTTGTGAATAACAAAACTAAATTAATTAATTAATTAATTAATTAACTGAATTAATGATTTTCTGAAAAGAAACCATGAATGAACTATTAATATGAACTGTGATTTATGAAGATGGATGCATTTAGGAATATTTTGTGCTTACTAGGGATATTATTATTAAAGAAATCTAAAACTAAAAAAAATATTATTTGAAACAAAATATATGTTGACTGAATATATATAACTATAAAAAAGACAAAATTGTATAATTATAAAATATATACATATTTTTCAGCTAGTTGCCAAGGCAGCATTTCTAATTTTCATTTAGTTTAACTTGAAGTAATAAAATAAAACTAAATTAACTAAAACTTATAAACATTTATAAAAACTATAAATAGACATATAAAAAAAACATAAAAAAACAAATAAAAAATGACATACAAAAAAAATACTAAAACTTTAACTAAAATGAAAGTGAAAACTAAATATAAAAATATCATTCATCCTATCTAATTCAAAATATTAAATAAAAACTAGAACAGTATGTCAATGATACTAAAATAGCACTGGTGCATATGGACGTTTTATGAAGCGTTCATAGGAACAATTTGGAAACTGACGTACGTTTACATTTAGGATCATTCTAGAAATAACACCATAAGGGTCTATATAAGGAGCGGTTCACTGATGCACATTCAGAAAAAAATATTCACACCGACTAATTGAACTGAACTCTGACAACTACTGACTCTAGTGTGAATGCGCCTTCAGAGTGGAACTTCTAAATGGAAAGTTTTTGATGATGGCCAGAAATCTGGCTTGAATTTACATTAGGCGAGTGAAATCAGTCATAAAGCGGGACTGTGTTTGAGCTGAATTTGGCGGTGTTGGATGCGGGAAATAAAGCATGACGGAGAAGAGAAGAGCAGCGTGTCTGCTAGCGCTCATCTCAATCCACATGACTCACGCCTGGGTTCTGGGCCACCAGTCAGAAAATGCCAAAGAAAGAAAGAAAGAAAGAGGAAATACTCGGCACACAACACAACTAAACCGACTTGGATTACTCTTAAAAGAAAACTCTAGCACATCCTGTACCCTAAAAAGCATTTTGAAGGAGCTTTTAGAAAGGAAAAATACACATCGCACAACTGCTGATCAAAGGCTGTAGCTTCATATAACACAATGTGGCCTGTCCTTAGCTGACCACTCGAATGACAAGCACCCGTTTCATCTTCCACATCTCTGACAGCACAGAGGCTGCATGGCTTCACAAGTGCTGATCTAGCTAGAAAAAGGTGACGCCTTCTTCCAAAAACCACTCGGATTTAACTGAGCATAACTCTAAAGCACTTTACAGCAGATCTGGTAAAAACAGCTCATCGTAAAGTACGTAAGCAAGGTGAGACGGGTTATGAACCACAGAATGTCGACTTCAAGCATGCAGTTCTGCTGGAAACGCTGCAGCCGGTTCTTGCGTGTGCAGGAGGAACTTCAGTCTTCCGGAGCCCGCGATGGCACTTGCGTCTGTGCTGGGAAAGCGGCCAAAACCGCCGCTCTCTGCTTCTCCCAAACATTTGTTTCCTTTCAGGGGGCACAAGGCTCCACATGCTTCCTTAAAAAAACATTTCCGTGCCACGAGCACTGCGTCGAGGGGACTATTTTAAGATGCTAAAAGAGACACATGAGAGTAGCACGCTAATTGGTGTAAGTGTCCTTAGATTTAATATATGTGCAAGCCATCAAAATAAGAACAAGTATTACTCCATAATATCAAATTTCACTGTCTAAAAATCTAAAACAATAGTGAAATTTGCATAAACGAGGCAATTATTAGACGCGTCTATGGGAATGACAGAGAACTGTGGGAAGCAGTATTTTAAAGACACATTTTTCGCTGGACACAATGGGAAGACTGGCAGACATAACGACAGACAGTGGCTTATTACTGCCATATATTAGCATGTCTAATTATGAGCGATTTGCATAGCCAGGCTATTCATACAGGAGGAGAGAGAGCGAGATGTGGCGTTTCTCCAGTCTCTGAAGGGAAGCACACAGGAACAATCATTTCTGTATCGATTTATAACATCACCACTGAATCATACACATCAGTTCAACCTGGCAACAAAATATGGGTCACGATGGTTTGCTAGACTTCCAACTAACCAATGAGTCAATTAGTGAGGTCAACTACATTATATACACACTACTTTTCAAATGTTTTGGGTCGGTAAGATTTTTTACTGTTTTTAAAAGAGGTCTCTTCTGCTCACCAAGGCTGCATTTATTTAATTAGAAATATATTAAAAACTGTATGTGAAATGTGAAATATTATTACAATTTAAAATAACTGTTTCCTATTTTAATATATTTTAAAATGTAATTGAATGCTGTGATCAAAGCTGAATTTTCAGCATCATTAGTCCAGTCTTCAGTGTCACATGATCCTTCAGAAATCATTTTAATATGCTGATTTCCTGCTCAGGAAACATTTCTGCTTATTATAAATGTTGAAAACAGTCGTGCTGATTAATGTGTTTGTGGAAACTGTGATACATTTTATTTTTCAGGATTCTTTGATGAATAGAAAGTTCAAAAGAAACATTTTTAACATTATAAATGAACAATTTAATGCGTCGTTGCTAAATAAAAATATTAATTTCTTTTAAAAAAATTAAAAAAAAAAAAAAAAAAAAAAAAACTTACTGACCACAAACTTTTGAACATTAGTGTATCTGTATCATACATGTTTTTTAATATATTCAGACATTTTGCACTGTAAATCTCTCTTAACCTGATGTTAAAATCATTGTACAGCAATCAAAATCCAGTAATAATACTCAAAAGGGGCCTCATTGTAAAACCTGTGATTGGTAAACTTGAGGGACCCAAGAGTCATTTTAAAAGCTTAAAAACACACTTTTAACATTCCAATCTCAAATTTCATGACTTTTCCTAATGGTAGGAGAAATGATTATATGGAAACATATACATTATATGTAAACAAAGTTTCAACTTGATAAAATGCTTCAAACGTCCTTCATGAAAAATACTGCATTATTTACACTTGGGTCCTTAGAGAGTAGAGACCCCAGATATAAAACATGATTGCAGTGAATTTTCTCATGCTAACATTCTCTGATTAAGGTATAGTCCTATGCTATCATGTCGTGCTGTCAAACGATTAATTGCGATTAATCGCATCCAAAATAAAAGATGTTGTTGTTTTTTTGCATAATACATATGTGTGTCCTGTGTATATTTATTATGTATATATATAAATACACACACATACAGTATATATTTTGAAAATATTTACATGTCTATATTTATATAATTTATATTATAAATAAATACATTTAATATATAAAAATAACATATTTCTCTGAAATATATACATGCATGTTTGTGTATTTATATACACATAATACATATACACAGTACACACACATATATTATGTAAACAAAAACTTTTATTTTGGATGCGATTAATCGCGATTAATCGTTTGGCAGCACTAGTATCATGGTTTTCACATAAATATGAAGCAGCACGACTGTTTTCAACATTGTTAATAATCAGAAATGTTTCTTGAGCAGCATATTAGAGAATGATTTCTGAAGGATCATGTGACACTGAAGACTGGAGTAATGATGCTGAAAATTCAGCTTTGATCACAGAAATAAATTACATTTTAACATATATTCACATAGAAAACAGCTATTTTAAACTGTAAAAATATTTCAGAATTTTACTCTATTTTTTGATCAAATAAATGCAACCTTGGTGAGCAGAAGAGACTTAAAAACATTTTTTAAAATCTTACCGACCCCAAACGTTTGATTTCCAAGCATACACAGTATGATATCACAAAAGCACATGCACACACGCTTTCAAGAGACTGATGTGTTAGATGCAACATTTTACCTAGTTAACTATCAGATGCAAATAAAAACGTAAATCTATCACGTCTCTAATGCGACGTGCTGGAGAGAGGTACGGATGTAGAGAGCGGGTGATGTATGAACGTGCTGGATGAGAGGTGAAAAGCGTCGCGGGGGGGTTCGGATCCCTGCATCCTGAGAGCCCAGGGCAAAAGTGGGATAAATGTTGATTAGTGTTGATTTTGTCCAAGGAACACCCGGCAACTGACAGTGGGACTAAACTGCAGCGAAAGGCAGCCATTAATCTTGCTCTAGTTTAAGTAGTGTATATTAATTTGTGTCATTTCCAGTACGTGGAGAGAGGCCTCTAGTCTCTGTCTCTCTGTGAGCCGGTGACGGTGAGGGGGGAGGAAACCAGATTCCCAACCGCGCATTAAAGACAGACGACTCCTCCGGGGTTGGTATGGCAACGGCGCTCACGAGAAGCACTTCACGTTCACTTTAATGCGCATTACAAATTTTCAGATTTGATTAAAGTCGTAACATATCAAGAAAGCTGGCAGTAACGGAGGGCCGAGCATGTCTCCACCTACCAGCTTTACGACGAGCGACACAAAGCAAACAGCCAGATAAAATCGCCACAGCGTCTCTGCCTAATGCACTGAGCGCCATCTCGTCTAATGCGCCGCTCATTCATATCTCTGTGAGCAGAGCCCGTTCAAGCACAAGATACAATCTATTGACAAAAGAACAGATTCTGAGGCAGTTTATGAGGCGCATTCAGTTTGTGAGGTTTTATTACCCTGGCGAATCTGCCATTTTATAATGGTTTTGTCTCTGTAAGGCACAAAATCACTAGGGCTGGCCAATATATCAAATATTAGGAATCAGGCCTGTAACCGCTAATCAATAAAATTGACAGTAATAGACTATGAATTTGCTATTTAGAGGGTCTTTAAGATTAGTTTCAAATAAAATGAAAGAAGACTCTTCTACTCACCAAGGCTGCATTTATTTGATCAAAAATACAATAAAAATGTGAACTATTATTACATTTTACAATAACTGTTTACTATGTGAATATATTTTAAAATGTAATTTATTCTTGTGATTTTCAGCATCATTACTCCAGTCTTCAGTGTCACATGATCCTTCAGAAATCATTCTAATATGCTAATTTGCTGCTCAAGAAACATTTCTGATTATTATCAATGTTGAAAACAGTTGTGCTGCGGAATATTTTATTTTTCAAGATTCTTTGATGAATCGAAAGTTCAACAGAACCGTGTTTATTTGAAATTGAAATCTTTTGTAACATTATAAATCTTCACTGTCTCTTTTAATCAATTTAAATCAAAAATTTTAATTTTGATCAGTTCTTTTTTTTTAATAAACATTAATTTCTTTTAAAAAAAGTGGATTTTTTTAATGTCATTTTTTTATGTTATTAGGAATGAATATAGAAAGGAATTTAATGTTTTAATGATTTTGGTTTCCTTTATAGTTCTTCAAACAATGCTTTCAGCTATTTTAAAGATGCAGAGATTTCAAATAGAACCAAATGTCATGAAAATAATTTAGTCTAGTATTTCTTAAAGTATTCTACTCAAAAATACTCTCTGAACCAGATCTCAACTTCCATACTTATCAAGGATTTTGCATGTGATGCAATTACACAAACACTTGCAAGGCAATTTTTAACTTATTTATCAAGCATTTATTTCCTAAAGACATCATCATTAG
Source organism: Spinibarbus caldwelli (assembly GCA_039654775.1). Lineage (NCBI taxonomy): Eukaryota > Metazoa > Chordata > Actinopteri > Cypriniformes > Cyprinidae > Spinibarbus > Spinibarbus caldwelli. Next base: position 3,064,564 of record CM077236.1, on the reverse strand, counting down.
ACAAATTTTGCAACTATGAGAATGTTAAAAGATGTTTTAATAGTGTCTCATTTTAAAGTCAGTAGTGAAACAGCATCAGTGTTGGTAAGTCTGATTCATTTCCGTGAATCAGTTCTCTTCCTTTCAGTTAATTACATATATTGAATATTGTCAAGGCCAAAAAAAAAAATATCAAGGTATAATTTCTCTAATGCCTGTATAGACAGACAGACAGACGTATAAACACTCCAACATCATCTTCCACAAGCAGCTCAATCAACGGCACCCCAAACTCGCCGTCGTGCTTAATTACCAAATAGCATCACAGTTAAATTC
>CM077236.1:3054249-3059249 GCA_039654775.1 Spinibarbus caldwelli | reverse complement strand
ATTTTACCATGGTAGAGTCAAGATAATGCACAACCTTACTGCTTTCATAAAGATTATAAAACACAACAATGTTTAATATTAGTAATCCTCATATAAATTCATAAAAATGAGCATCTGCACTAATATAAAATGTATGGTTTGTGTTCATCATTTAACAGTGATTCTGAACAATGTATCTGAACTACACAATACATACCATACAAAGATGTCAGTGTGAACATGCACAAAGACTATAAAATCCACCTATAAGCAAACACACACTCACAGAGTCTTCGCACAAACACATTCCTCAGACAAGAAAGAAAAAAAGAGTGGAATGAAAGCGAGCAGAGAAGAGCGGTATGAAAATATGGCGGTGTCTCAGACGTTTGGACTAAAATAAAGTGTTCCTTCCTCCTTCTGCACACAGAAGAATACTCCGGCTGTTCAGATTTCCCTCTGCGTCCGCCGTTCCCTTATATCCCAGTAAAAACACAGCAGGGTCAAAAGGTCGGGTCGTGGCCCAGGGCCGAGTCCTCCCCTGCACGTGTCAATTGGCATACTGGGAGGAACTGTAAAAACACACTATAGACTCACTGACAGGACTGGATGTGATCTTGAGCTTTAAGAAAATGGCATTTTCAACTGTGAAACTATATGAGATACTTTCTACTTTACCAAATCCAATCAGATCTTTTGTCACTTTCAATGTCATATTGTTGCGTTAATAGTGTTACAAACAAACTTTGGAATTTTTAAATGCAAACAAATGGAAAAATTATTTATTGTGTTTAAAACGTTACATATTTACACTTTTAAGATTCACAAGCGTGACATGGAGAAACTAAGCATATCTTTAAATCACATGATGACATATCTTTAACTTTTTTAATTTGTTTGATAAACAAACAATTTATACATTATAACCACCTAATTCAGCAAATCTCATTTGAGTATGCGTTTTAAAATTACGCACTGTACATTGAAATGAAAATATAAAGTTTATTTGTTTTTAACAGAAATAAAGACAAAATGCAAAATAAAAGAAATGAGATTCATTTGGTGAGTAAATAATACTTAATAGTAACTGAGCTGACATTATCTGCTTCATTTACTATAATTACTATCATAGAATATACGATAGAATAAAAAGTATGCAATTGCTAAAAAGTTTTAAAGGAAGCAAACTAATATAAAAATGTACGCTTTAATTTTACAAAGCATTTGCAAACATGCACAAAAGTCAAATTTAAGGCAATTATATTTCATTACAATTTTAGTAAAAGTTGATCTGTAAGTTCTGCAGAAAGATTTCTTTTCAGCAATAACTCTCAGCAAACTAGCTTTACAGTCCTCCACTGTGCTAAACATACACTGATCCAAATATCACTCCTGTGCACTTTTGCCAAAGAACCAACATCTCCATGGATGTCAAACAGAATAAACACTTTTCATGAGTTATTTTGATTCCCGCATGATTTCAAAACAAATAAAGTTAACAACCGTACAACTCAGAACGTCTGTGGATTTGCCTCTCAAAACACCGTATGACTGAAGAACACAGTGAAATGACAGCATATTCGAAATCCAAAACACTTTCAGACACGACCAACGCAAAAGTGTTTGAATCCATCTATAATTCCTAAAAAGAGGTTTCCTGAATATGACAAACATCCATGGATGTGTTGAAGGCCGCAGAAGTGGCTCGGAAACTTTCTTGCAAACAAACCTCAATGATCTTAAAACTCATGCCGTGTCATTTCGACCTGTCTCCCAGAGCTCACGGTCCTGTCATATTTTTGCAGAAAAAGGGCAAAGAGGAGCAGAGCAGTCTGGGATACATCCACGTCGTTCCGCGCTCGAACTCTGCGTGAACTCGCAAAAGAAAAACAAACAGAAAAAGAAACGGCGGGGAGTAAAACTCCACGCATAACTGTGTCACTCCCCTCTCGGACGCATAGCAGGCCGCAGAAACCCCCCGCTCTGCTCGCGTCTCCAACTCAATGAAAACATCATCGCCAACCATCACGGCAGCGGAGACAGAGACAGAATAAACAGAGATGAGAACCACCCACGGCCTCACAGCTGGAACAGAGCAGTCAGAGAGATAATGATAAAGAAATCTGCTTTATCCTTCATCTAGTCCTTTTTATTTCATGCACTAATGACTGTGAAACACACTGGAACCGTTTCCACATCAAACCGCGGAGCGATAGCGTCTCAGTATCTCACCAGCAAAAATCCATCGTAGTTCCTACTCTCTCGGCTCGAGAGAAAAACACACGAGTGGCTCTGAGGAGCTCTGCTCTCGACACACCAGACCACAAACGTCATATTCGACCCTCTTCTCGGCATCTACGACGTTTTTAATCATTGCAATGGCTCCACGAAATGAAACGAGGTTTAACTCCAAAAATGCACAAACACAATCTTCATTCATCGCTTTAGCCAAATGCAACTAAATAAACATTTCAACTTAGCAACTTAGGGCAGTTTGTAATTTAATCCTGCTCTTTCCTAACCAGAACGTAGCTGCGTTTTTGCACAAAAAACAAGCCCGGTACAGTGCAAGAGTAGTAAAGATGATTTACCAGTCAGAGGTCGAAGAAGCTGAACTTCTACAGACGTTTCTCTTCATTTCCTCACTACGATCGCCACAAACCCACATTTACCCACTGAAATCCATGCTCTAAAATATCCAATGCACAATGCAGAAAAACAGCATGCCACTACAGCACAACACTGTGTTTCCAATTAGAAGATTTTTTATGAGAGGATTTACTTGACTAGATGTCACGACATGTGCAAACCATTAAAAGACAACAATTTGCTTTCACAGCTTTGACCAGACACTGAAAAACAAATGCACTTGATGTCCAACAAATATCCAGTGTTTTTTTAAAAAATATTAATCTCACGTGTGCTGCTCGAACATGGGGTATTTTTTTAAAGCACAGCATGACTTGCCTGTTTTTTCTTTGATTTCACACAGGACGTTGAAGAGCGCTGGCTTCATTCTGTGGCAGTTGAGAGCATGTTTTCTGAAACACAACACAAGGCCGCGGTGAGCGTCTGAGCAGACGAATATTTCACTCCGCTAGCAAAGACTTATTCATCTGCCTGTTGCCTGAACGTACAGTGATCGTGGTGAAATGGAAAGCACATACTGACCTGAGCAAACCCATGCTAGTCTCGGTTTATCATATTTTGCATGCATACTGTTTGTATAACATTAACAAAATTCCATTAGTAATTAGCACTAATAATAATTCATATTTTTGAATCATTGCATGTACTGTAACTCTAAAACACTTAAAAGATTTTTAAAAATTAATCTTTTTAAAAAATCCATGTTTTTTATTGAATACATCCATATGCAAAAAAAAGATTAATTAATGCATTCAAACATTTAGCATTAGTAATAATTGTGGGCTGAGTGATTACATTACATTATTTTTAAAAAATCATAACATTGTACACTGCAGATAGTTCTAAAATATACAGAGGAAAAACCAACATAAAATTATAAAATATAGTTGAGCTCATAGAATTAAAAACCTCCATTCTGAGCAATATTTATCCTAAAGGGACACGGTCAGACGTGTGATACGAGTCTCAGTGCTGTCTGTCAAATTCTATTGTGGCATCTGTTCATTTCTATTGACAAAAAATGAGCACTGCATGTCAGAAAAATACACTGATGTCTGTCACTACACACTACATGTGTTTGGACACACTGACAACAACGATTGTGTTATCAGTCCATGTCTGGATGCCTACTTAGTCAATAACTCCTGATCTGCATGTAAATATTTGCTAATTGCCAATTATTATAAAGACATCAAACAACTAAACTATATTGCCTGAACTATATTTTTTCTGCTAAAATCCCTCAGTTACTTACTGCAGTTATTGTTACTATAACAGAATTATATTATAAAAAGCCACTTGATAAGTGTAAAGTGAATTAGATGCAATTGACATAAAAAAGTAAATAACTGTAGATTCTAAAAGCTTTTGAAACAGATCTCATATTAATTTATCAAGAGTTTACAGTTTTAACAATAGCTGTAGTGGTGTGTGTTATTTATCACAATTTATACATTTTAAGGGCTGCTTTTGGAAGTTCTTCGCATAGATCTTTTATTAGCTTATATGTTATAGCATTGGTCAAGTAAAACAAAAACATTTTATTTAAAAAAAACATGTTTAAATATACTACACATATAGTACGTATTATTTAGTAATATATTTAAATGTACAAATGTTTCACTGATATACACATTATTTTACATTTCTATATTTAAGCTATTAATATATATATATTTATATTTATAATAAATGATGTATCATATAAATGTAGTGCACGGTATAAAATGTGCAAATGCTGTATTATTATATTTTTATATATTTTCTGTGACGAGTTTATTTTTAAAAATTAATTTAATGACTATTGCTTGGTAAAAGTGTATCTTATTTTCTACTCTAATCAATCAAGTGTCAATGGCGTCTTGAAGATGAAAGTCAGCATGAATGTTCCAGATCTTCGGATGAGATGAGTGACAGCTCACCTGGCCTGCGCCTCGTCCAGACTCTGGTCAGTGATGGTCATGATCTGTTGTAAAATGTCTCCAATGTCCTGCTTCCTTCCGTCTCCGTCGGTGGCTCCGGTGTTGTCCGGTATGTGCTGAGACAGGCCCGGGTGTCCGCTCATCCCCACGGCCGCATGAGCGTGCATCAGGCGCGGCTGCTCGTCCATGTCGGCCCGCTCCGCTGCTCCGGTCCTCTGTCCAGCTGCGGCGGAGATTCCTCTGGCAGTCTCTCTGTAAGCACAGTCCTCCTGAGCTCACTCACTCACAGCTCGAGCCACTATCAGCGCTTTAACCACTAAACTCACCGGGGTGTGTGTGTGTGTGTGTGTGTGTGTGTGTGTGTGGCGTGTGTTATTAATCAGGTCCCGCGTGAACGCAGCGCTTCATACACTCGCGCGTTATTTCACTGTTTCATCCCGCTGCTTTTGT
>CM077236.1:1742419-1819919 GCA_039654775.1 Spinibarbus caldwelli | reverse complement strand
GTTTTGTGACATCCACTGATCTGAATTTTGAAAGAGGCTTGATTTTTCTTTCTCTCGTGATCTCCACTAGAGGTCAGTCCTTCATTGGCCATTTGCCTTTGTTTTAGTTCATCAACACTCTTTCTGCCTGCATCTCTCCATCTCTTGCTACTCTTCTGGCTTTTTTTAAAACAATCTTAATTGGGCTTTTTTGCTCTTTTGCAGCCTGCACTCTACCGGACACACACACACCACACACACACACACACACACACAGTGTCTCTCTCACTTGTGACAAATGTGATGTTTCAGTGTGCATGTTAATGGGCGGCACAGGCATCAAAGAGCATACATTAATATTTACGGCCGCTGTGATTTCTTGTTGTGTTTGGTCTCCTGGGGCGACGGGCACATTCTTGCACTCAACAATCTCCTGTTTTCTTCATGCTTTCAATAAATTTTGATATTCCTCACTGTTTTTCTCTCTGTAATGCACGCGGTTCAGTTTGAGGGCCGATGTGAAGAAAATGCCATCAAAGAGAATCCTAATTGAGCCGAGTCTTTTGTTCTGCTCAAATCTTGATTGTCTCCAGACCTCTTCAAACTCCCTGAGACGTTCAGAGTGTAAACGCCATTTAACCTGCAGCGTTCACAACCGTCCACGACTGAACCACTGAGTGTTTAACATCACGGTCCAGGCTGCATTTATTTGATCAAAGAGAAAAAAAAAACAAAACTGTAATATTGTAAAATATTATTATGAATTAAAATAAGTTTTCTATTTTCAGCATCATCACTCCAATCTTCAGTGTCACATGATACTTCTGAAATCATCCTAATATGCTGATTTTTATTGATGGTCAATTATTATTTGTATAGTTATAATTATTATTGTACAATTAATAGCTCTTATTATCATCATTGTACAAACAAATAAATGTTTGTTGCTTAATATTTTTTACATTTTATTTTCTAGGATTCTTTGATAAACCGAAAGTTTAAAAGATCAGAATTTATTTGCAATATAAATCCCCTGTATTTTTTTTTTCCAGTAACAATCACAGTTACAGTAACACAATGTAAGTCAGTGGGCCTGTATGTGTTCTGTGAGGTTAAAATGTGAAGCTCATATTTTTGTGGAAGCACTTCACATGAATTAATGAGTAAAAAGCATCATTTATTAATTATTTAAGAGTGTTACAGTCCCTTTCCAGGATCTTTGCATGTATCATGCAAAAGTTTTCTGGTTTAAGTGGCATTACAAGGTCATGAAGAAGATTGAATATAACTGTACACAGATGAGATTAGTAAGTGATTTTATCACACTAGACTTCTGTGAACATGCATGATGTTTAATTGTTACAATACTTATGAGGTGTGCATTTTAATTTAGATTTATTTATTTATTTTTTATTTTTTTGCCTTGTGTGCTTCTATTGTAAATGTTTGTTTTTGATATTTTGTAGTACTGGACTTGATCTCACAGATACTGATTCGTATTGAATCCAGAAAACATCTCCTGAATTCTTCTGTGATTCTCCAGCATCTTTATTCATCCTGTGGATCATTTTCTCTTCTGTACGTTCCTCTTGTTTTATCCATAGCTGTAATAGTGGTTTTTAACCCCGTGAGTCACGTAACCCTCAGCTGTTCGTCAGCAGTGTGTGTTTGTGAGACTGAACTTCAGTCCAGGTATCAGAGCAACTGTCAGAGCGAATCCTCTCATCAGTCATCTCTCTCTCTCTCTCACACACACACACACACACACACACACACACAGACGGAGCAGGAGCAGAAATGTGTGTGTGCTGTCACACGAGATCAGTGCTGTCAGAATCACACACAGCAAACCAACACTCAATCACTCTATCTGCCTCTTTTTAAGCGCTCTGTGAATTTGATATGGATGGATGATAAATAACATGCACATGAACGTTTTATTCAATATCTAAATTTTAGTCTAAAATATGAATGAATAACAAGGTTATTATTGTTAACTAAAATTAAATAATTAAAAAATGAAATAAAATGAACATTAACAGAAATAAAGTAAAATATATTCATATAAAATATATAAAAATATAAAATATATTTATATATTCAGCTAGCTGCAAAGGAAAATTTCTCATTTTAATTTAGTTTAATTGAATGCACTAAAATAAAATTAAAATAATAATAAAAAACATAAAAAGTACATAGATATTAAAAAAGACAAACTTCAAAATTAAAATGACTAAGACTTTACAATAAGGTCCCATTAGTTAACATTAACATTGACGAACAATGAGCAAGACATTTGTTACTGTATTTATTCATCTTTGTTAATGTTTAATAAATGTTAATATTAATAAAAATACAATTGTTCATTGTTAGTTCATGTTAACTAATGTAGTTAACAAATGTTAACAAATAAAACCTTATTGCAAAGTGTGACCGTAAAAGGAAAGCAGAAAATATACAAATAAAAACTGATTAAAAATATTAATATAATAGCATCTCAATTATACTAAAATAACACTAAAATAATGATAAGACTTTTGTAAAATAATTTTAACAATTTTATGACCTTTCAGCTTTTTTTGCACTTCACTTATACTGTCTTGCAGTGACCAATTCATTATTTTTAATTAAAATAAAAATATTGCATGAGGTATTTCCATCAATATGTGCTCTACTACACTGTGTGATATTTATATATGAAGTACAGAAGCAGGTCAGACTTCAGGACGCCGCTGTCACTGTTTGACATGTCACATCAGCAACTCCAATACAGTGTTTCTGACCAACTTAGAGCAAGAAAACAAGTGTGTGTGAGTGAGAGAGGCTTGAATAAATGATAAACACTATCTGATCTTTAACAAAGCCACTGAATTAGTAAGTTAAGAGCTGGAGAGAAAGGAAGAAAGCAGAGGTTGAGTTGTTACTGACCCGACTGTCCGGCGTCACAAACACTCGCCCCTCCTCGACTCTTTCTACTGATACGACAACAAATTACCAGAAAAACTGATTACATATTCTTATCGTTGAGTGTGGAAAGAAGTCAATAAATAGTGTGAATAATTTCAGAGCCTTAAGAAATGTCTCAGTGGCCTCGCTGTAATCATTATGCTGAGATTATTTTTAAATGTTATCTGTAATTTCATGGTCTAATTCAGCCGCTGTTTGGCTCCTCAGATTCTCTGTACGGGAACCGCAGACTCTCCGAAGAGTGAGAAATCGCAAATAACACGAGGGTTTCCCAGCATTCTCAGCGGCAGTGCGGAAAAGTGAAAATTCAGAGGGGGAGGAGATCAAGTGAGCTACAAAAGAGCCACATCCCTACTAATCACACACACACAGACAAACACACACACACACACTGTGCCAGCTGCTTCATCTTCTGCTGTTTTCAATTTCAAATCTATTGACTGCTATTAATGTTCTTATTATTGGTATTATTTTTTTGACTTGGCATGAAAGCGTATTAAACATTGAAATATTTATAGTGGGAAGGAGATTTTTAGAAGAAAGTGTTTTGTGCACTAAAGCAGCTCAACACGGTCTCCGAAGAAACACTAACACCACTGAAACAACCCAAGACTCTCGAGCTTAGAACAAACGCTGCAGGATCTCCACAAGTCGGTCATGACTGTCCATGAATTTTCAGAGGAATTGTTTCTGATCTGCATTTCCATGACCAGAAATAATAAACAAACACTTGCCCAATACGAAAGCAAAGTAGATTTCTTCTATATCTCAGTTGTTTCTCCTAGACAGTAATGCAGACAGTGTTTTGCTTTTTCACATGAAAACGAAAGTCTAGTAATCGCACATGTATCTCTTCTTGGAAAAAAATCTCAAAAATGACTAAGATCAGTGTCCTAAACTAGTTTTGCTTCAGGATTCAGATTTTACATCGGTTGCCATCAAAATGTATAAAACAAATTACAAAAACTGTTTATATGGTATGCGTCAGAGTTAATATAGTTCATTAAAGCTGAAACAATAAAACATCTACATCCTTAAAACACACACACACACACACACACACACACACACACGTATATTTCAGCTAGTTGCCAAGACAACAGTTCTTCTATTAATTTAGATTAACTTGATGTATTAAAATAACCAAAACTAAAACTGAAACAAAATTAATAAAAACTATATAAACATATTAAAAAACACAAAAACTAATGAAAATTACAAAAGCAAACAACATTACTAAAACTTTAATTAAAATGAAAATGAAAACATAAAATATGAAAATAAAAACTAGTATCACAATGATACAAAAATTGTGTGTGTGTGTGTGTGTGTGTGTGTGTAATATTCAATATGTATAACATTTAAGATTTTTCAAAGCTGAAAAAATAGGTGTGCATTTTACAAAAAAAACACTATTTCACACACACACACACACACACACACACACACACACTGTGCCAGCTGCTTCATCTTCTGCTGTTTTCAATTTCAAATCTATTGACTGCTATTAATGTTCTTATTATTGGTATTATTTTTTTGACTTGGCATGAAAGCGTATTAAACATTGAAATATTTATAGTGGGAAGGAGATTTTTAGAAGAAAGTGTTTTGTGCACTAAAGCAGCTCAACACGGTCTCCGAAGAAACACTAACACCACTGAAACAACCCAAGACTCTCGAGCTTAGAACAAACGCTGCAGGATCTCCACAAGTCGGTCATGACTGTCCATGAATTTTCAGAGGAATTGTTTCTGATCTGCATTTCCATGACCAGAAATAATAAACAAACACTTGCCCAATACGAAAGCAAAGTAGATTTCTTCTATATCTCAGTTGTTTCTCCTAGACAGTAATGCAGACAGTGTTTTGCTTTTTCACATGAAAACGAAAGTCTAGTAATCGCACATGTATCTCTTCTTGGAAAAAAATCTCAAAAATGACTAAGATCAGTGTCCTAAACTAGTTTTGCTTCAGGATTCAGATTTTACATCGGTTCCCATCAAAATGTATAAAACAAATTACAAAAACTGTTTATATGGTATGCGTCAGAGTTAATATAGTTCATTAAAGCTGAAACAATAAAACATCTACATCCTTAAAACACACACACACACACACACACACACACACACACACACACGTATATTTCAGCTAGTTGCCAAGACAACAGTTCTTCTATTAATTTAGATTAACTTGATGTATTAAAATAACCAAAACTAAAACTGAAACAAAATTAATAAAAACTATATAAACATATTAAAAAACACAAAAACTAATGAAAATTACAAAAGCAAACAACATTACTAAAACTTTAATTAAAATGAAAATGAAAACATAAAATATGAAAATAAAAACTAGTATCACAATGATACAAAAATTGTGTGTGTGTGTGTGTGTGTGTGTAATATTCAATATGTATAACATTTAAGATTTTTCAAAGCTGAAAAAATAGGTGTGCATTTTACAAAAAAAACACTATTTCACACACACACACACACACACACACAAACACAAAATATGGTAATATGTATAAATATTATCATTCATTGATATGATCTGGGATATATTATAGATCAATGGCCAATCCAAATCATGGTTATACTATATGTTTGTATTAACATGATTTGCATTTCTCAAACAATATGCAAAATAATTAATATGAAATGCAACAATTTTGTAAATGCAAAACCAATAGTAGAAGTGTGATTAAACACCACAGCTTGAATGGACACACCTACTGTACATAAATGAGAAGTGTTGATAAGTTGATAAGCAGATTTATGATGATGAGATCTTTTTGCTATCCTAACTATTGAATGCATGATTATAGAATGCATTTTATTTTTTTGCATTTAGCATTTTTTTTTCTTGCTGTCTTCTGCAATGTAAACCATGCAGGCCTACTGTTTTATTAGTTTTAGGGAGAGATGGGAAAATGTTCCCTGAGTAGGAGGGTCTAATGCCTTTAGAGCAAGTGTATCTATTACACTTCTGAAGCTATGATCCTGTTTTGTGAGACCAATTCTTTACCTTTTCTAAACTTACAGTCCATTTTTTTTTGTGTTGCGAGGCACCAGTATCGAGCCCGTCTCTGTGATGTTTGTGTGGTAATCTCAGTCCCTGTGCGGTACGTCTCTCTGCGGGACTCGAGGTCGTTCTGCTCTCTGTGTGGCTCTCTGACGCTTTAAACCGCAGCTTTGTCAAGTCTTCCACTCCGCTTCCACAATCTGCATCCGCAGCTGAGCTCGCCGAACGCTCTCACTGCCCCGAGTGCCCAAACGCCTGGAACGCCACTTCACATTGTTCTTCATCCAGCAGGGGCCCGAGGGGCCGATGGGAGACACTTGGTATCCAGGCGTAATCTTTTTTCCATTGGCTGGCCATTTGAGCGCGGTCTCAGGCGAGTCCGGGAAAAGAATAGAGCCGGTAGAATCGGAGGCTTACAGAAGCGCTCGTAATCCGGAGGCGTCCCGGGCCAAACCTCCATGACTTCCTGCGGCTCTCGACCAAAAGATCTGCCGAGGGCCCGTCCTCTAATGGGCCTCACAGTATTAATCACAAACACGCAAGCCACATTCATCACGTCACACTACGGTGAAACTCTAAATCTGTTTATTAGATTAGGCTTGGCTTTCAGCTTTGCTTTTTGCGTTTTATTTTTGTCAAGCCCAATATTTGGAATAAAACTGTTTGCTGATGGTTGTTGCTCTGAATGATGCTTCTAAATACGAACTGACCATTTCAAATCCACTTTAGCAGCTTACAGAGACATGTCTTCATCTCTTCAAGGTCAAACACTCAAAAACTTCTAAAAACAAACAACTTCTGAATAATAAATGTGAGCATCATGCTTTGATTTTACAGCAACTTTAATTTTAATCCTGTTTTAAAATCCACACAATTATTTCAACTCACTATTTTAACTTCACAATAATAAATATAAATTATATTATTAATCCATGACATATATATTCACAATATGACCTTTTAGAAAAAAAAAAAAAAAATGCTGTGCTACAACATAAGCAATTGCTTTGGTGTAATTACTGTAACTGCATTGTTATTAATAAAGTTAATAAAGTTGATTTTTAATTTTAACATTTCTGTAAGCTAATTTTAAATGCATTCTCAAATACTTTAAATAATTAAGTGAACTGTTAATCAATCAATTTGCAATGTTACCAAATGTTACCAAAAAAAAAAAAAAACTCAAATAGAACATTTAAAGAGTGTATTAAGAGGTTATATATATATATATATATATATATATATATATATATATATATATAAAATGTAAAAATAAAACATACAGAAATGTAAATTATAATAATGATAACAACATTATAAACATTATAATAGTTCTTTTGACCTTTGAGAAAAATATTTGACCTTTTAAAAAATGTAAAGCAACCTACAGAAATGTATTAAAAACAACTATGTATAAACAGTTTTCACTCAGAAATGGCTACAATTCAGTTCAAAAGAAATGACAAGCAGCATTGAATTAAGCCTGAAATTTTGAAACAGAAAGATTGAAATGTCTATATATCTATATCTATTTCTATATCTATCTGTTTGATGTATATATATATATATATATATATATATAAAACAAAACAATTCATCAAAAACATTAATACTGTCTAAATGTTTTAGTTATTTGCGCTGTTTCTTTGATCTGTTTGACAGAGTCCGACCTGATTTATGAAGTGTGGAGCCGCAAGCATTCAGCTTCCACCTTAAAGAAGAGCAGCGAGAGAGAAAAGCAGCAGAAAGTGTCATTAGCTCCGGCGTACAGTGGAGCCCATTTGTGTCCATTTGCATGCGGCGTCTGGTGCAGCTGAGTGTGGAGACGTGGTGCTGTAATGACCGCCTGTCACAACACTCTGAGGGAGGCCTGCACACAGCGCACACCCAAATCAACCCCTGTCAGACGCGCTGGCAACCTGTAATTCCCCACACGCTTCCTTCCTGCTCCACGCGGCTAAATGGCACTCGCGGCGGACTCAATCTGCAAAGTTGTGTTTAATAACGCTGAGGAGCGAGTGATATCTGCGGCGGGGCGCTCTGATGGCGGGCCGCGCGGGTTAAGAGGGATTTTGTCATGACTGCTGGAGCGTGCGCTAATCTATTCACTGAAACTCTCCATCTTTTCAGCTAGCGATCGTCAGGGAAACGGGAAACAATTAAGGCCCCTGGCAAATTGTTTAAATGTTTCCATGCTCGCCATTTTCCATTTTGCTCTTTGTGGCTCGATGTTTGCATGTGCTCAGTGTTGTCAACTAATTTTCAGAGAAAGTTGCTAAAGGAAGGTCGATTTGTTGCTAAAAGTTGCTAAATGACGTTATGTCATTGGATGATGACGTCATTGTGTAATCACAACGCAAAATTGTGTCATAACATCAAATCTCAGCATAAATAAATAAATAAATAAATAAAATTAAAAAATATATATGCATGTTAATTTAGATTTGTTTGTAAAATAATATGCATAATATAATATTAAAATATAAATAACTGTATTTTTAAATACATCAAATTACTGAACACTTACACATTTTTGAATGATAACAATTTAAGTTTTTTTAATAGCTAGTAAACCAGTAATGCTACACATTCTCAACAATTATGCTTTAAGCAGCATATTAGTAGTTAGTTAGTTAGTATGCTACACTCTAAGAAAAGCCCGTAAGAATAGGGCACAATCTACTATGTCAATATGAAAAAATTTTCCGTATTGGTTTTTTACCTGCATTTTAAATTACACATTGTGTTTTTGGGTTACAGGGTTACAATGGATAATGGATAATGTCCTGGAAAATTACTAGTATTTTTTCCATTTTTCTTACTGTGTACTAACTGATCAACAATTGCAGGTACAAGCTAGAAGCTACTAACAAAGTGTATCATAAATGAACAATTATTAAATTATTATTGTTATTATTATTATTATTATTAAATTGAACAACTGCAAATAGCAGCTAACTTAATTCACGTGATGTCTGTACTGCGAGGTATCTTTGGTTTCCTCTTTTTGTGTAATTTGAATGGAAAATGTGTGCTTTTTGTCACTTATCAAAAGTTGCGAAAAGTGGCCAAATAAATTTTAAAAATAGCTAAATTTGTTGCTAGGTTCTTTTGGAAGAAAAAGTTGCTAGGGTAGTCTGAAAAGTTGCTAAATTTAGCAACAAAATTGCTAAGTTGGCAACACTGCATGTGCTATGCTTATACTATTATTATTGCATGACTGTTAGTGTTACCTCACCACGACGAAAGTTTGACTGAAGAGATCTGGAGGATACAGATACATTCAAGATGCTTCATTAATATTTATATCTTGTTTTGCAGTGAAATGATGTAAACATCTTTAAAACTGGATGCATTTAAGAAGCAAAATTGCATCAGGACTTTAGAGAATATATCTTGAATTAACTTTATTTTTCTTACTCCAGGTAAATACAGACCTCATTACTGCTTCAAACAAGGTTTTGAGGTAAAACATAAACTTAATTCAACATAATCCCAGACAAATCTTTGACTAATACATCATTTCTCATAGCTATTTTAGTATAACTGATTTATCTATTACAGTTTTAATTCATATTTTGAATCAGTTTTTATTTTTACATTTTTATTTTAGTTAAAGTTTTTGTAATTTTGTTGAGTGTTTTTGTCATTTTAGCAGTTTTTATATATTATATTATTTTTATATTACTAATTAGTTACATTTATTTACATTTACATTTATTTATATTATTATTTTAGTACATCAAGTTAAACTAAATTAAAATGAGCAATGTTGCTTTGGCATCTAGCTGAAAAAAACTTAAAAGAAGTTGGAAAAAGAAAAATACACTTTATTTTAAGGTGTCTTTGTTACAGTGTAATTATACTTTTAAGCACTGAGTAATATTAATTATCTCCTGACAAATACACAGACAAAAAGAGAACAAAGCGAGACTTTTGATAAACTTGCTGCATGATATCAAACAACATTTACCAAAAGAAGTGTATTTTCCATCTCATGTGTCCGATGAGAGCACTTTCCTTTAGCATAGCCGCACATGTGACCAGTCAGATATTTTTGGCTTAGATGAAAAAGTGGAAAAATTTCATAAAACTTTACGGTGTGTCTAATGGAGTGTCATCACCAGAGTTGGGAAGCTTTAAAAACATTTAAAAACAGCATAGTAGTGTTTTGTCATGCTATACCACAGCTTGATGGAATTAAAATGGTATGTTTATGTGAAAGTTCAAGCTCGTTTTGAAAACTGCTAAAAAAGTAGCACTTTAGTCACTCTCCTATTGGTCATCGCAGTTATATGACGTGTATTTCTCTCCGACTGACCTCCAGACTACAGTAGAAAGAGTGTCCTGCATGCAAAAGCACTTCACACTCAACATGCCCTGGATTTCCTCTGATGAGATCTGTATGCAAATGAGAGAATATTATTTTTACATACACTGGCTACATGAATTTGCTGAAGATACTGGAAGTGAATGATCACGAGGCTCTGCTTTTCTCCACCAATGCAGATGAAACACGGTTCTGAAATGACTGTTTCATGTGCTTCAAATGACCTAAGAGTCAGTTCTTTACAATATAACTGGTCAAAATGACCAGAATTGTGAGGAAACATTCAGAAAAGAAACTTTTGACAGTTTTTTTTTAATTGCAAGTCATTAATTTTATATCAAGCTCATAATAAACCAGAAACTGTTACTGCGTTATGATTTGTGAGACTGCGTTATGAATTGTGAGACAGCATTAATTTCCACTTAAATCGGTAGAGATTTAAATATTGTTGATATCATATATCATTAAACATAATGCAGTCAGGATGCATTTCTTGGTATTTTCTCAAAACTTGGCATAAGGAATGGCTAAGAGGAATCTGTATGGCGTCCAGAATCGCCAAATTTGTTCGATTTCATCCCTATTGAAGACGCTTTCCAATATTCCGACTTTCAAAGCATCGAGTAAATTCTCTGCAAACGCAGAAACACAGCGGCGCGGCAAAAGCGCCGTGTATCATTTCTGATTAATGAATTCATTTGAGCTCAACAGCATGATATCAGCAGGAGCGCACATTGATATTCACCAAAACAACAACAAAAACAGGATTCCTTTGAAATGCCCCCAAAAGACGAAACGCAGAAGTTGGCCGAACCTGAGAGCGAGAGAAAGAGAAGAAATTAGCAGTTGAAGAGCATTTTCACTCTAATTTGTCATCGATGCATAAATCTTGCTGACAGGCAGCAGCGGCGTAATGGCATCGCGTTGGATGGAAAAGCTGTGTAAACTTGCTCAGTTGCAGAAACTGAAAAACTATATGTTGAACATCACCTTATTTGCATAATTTAGCGAAAGCCAATGAGGCAGCACCGAGAGCGCGTGCGGCGGCCGTAAGTGTTTGGAGGGGGGGCTGTAAATGGGTCGCCTATGGGGATTTCTGCGCTCCGTAGGGGTGGGAAATGAGGAATATTTTTCAAACAGCAGGGGGAAAGGTTTTAAAAGCAGAAACACACGCAGAGATAAAGATGTTAATGCCATGGGGTGCGATGCAGGAAAACTCTCAGCGTTGAGAGAAAGAGTGAAAAATATCAACTAGGCTGCGTAATTTCAGCATTAAGAGGTCATAATCATGTTTCACTCGCGATATTAAAACGGAAGCGCGCGTCCTCTCATGAGAGGACTCAAAAGATAAATAAAGAAGGAAAGATCATCAGGTAGGTTTGGCTAATGGACTGCAGGAATGTGTCGCGGGGAGCCGCTTGCGCGCGCGCGCGCGTGTGTAAACACTGCGTCACACACACACACACCTCACGCTGAATGCCGAAGTGTGTGTGTGTGTGTGTGTGTGTGTTTCTTTTATTGATGTTTGGACTGACTCTGCCCCGCGCTGACTCAAACGCATTTGGGATTTCATGCGCGAGAGCTTTTGTTCATGGAAGGAAGCCTTGCGCAATGTTGTGTAGGTGCTGTGTCATAAACTCCAGCGATTCTAGAAGAAAGCCTGCCAAGACGCCAAAGAAAGTGGAAGAAATCCTGGTTGAGGCTCTTTATAATGTAACACAACCACTGAAACTCTCACGAGTCTGTAAATCCAGGGGCCAAACCTATATTTTCACAATGAAGCAAATTTCGTGACCGGATATATATATATATATATATATATATATATATATATATATATATATATATATATATTTTTTTTTTTTTTTTTTTTTTTTTTTTTTGCACAAGCCACGGAACTGTATTATGTTTAGAATTATCATTTTAAAAATTTACCATTTTAAATAATACAAAAAAAATGTTGCATTGCAATTATTATTATTATTGCACTGTAAAAATAATATGATCAATAAGTCATGGCATCATCTGTTTTTCCATTACATTAACTTATCTTATGTATTCTCATAAATCACACAAATTTGACCGATTTCAACTTTTAACCCAGTTTGATATAATTTGTGTTAAAATGATTGTACATCCAATTAGATCATATTATTATTAGGCAACAAATGAACTTAAAGTAAGTTGTTTTTTTTGTTTTTTTTTTTTACATTAATTTGTATATATATATATATATATATATATATATATATATATATATATATATATATATATATATATATATACATACATACATTTATTTATTTATTTATTTATTTATTTATTTAGCATCTTAGTGACAAACATCAAGTGATTGTGAGTCCATCTCAATCTCTTACTGAAAATGCATCTGTCACATTTTGACGATTTTGTTCGTTTTGTGAGTTAGGAAGTTATCAGGAAAAAAATGCATGACAAAAATCTGATGTAAAATTTTCCAATGATGTAACAAAATCATTGGAAGATACTAAAATCATGTCAGGTGTTTTCTTTCATAGGTCAAATGATCAGTTTTACAGTTTAACAAAACCCATGTTGCAGCTGCTAATAAGTCTGTTTTATTTACTTGCCAAAGCCAGTTTTTATTCCCAGTTGGTGCTTGGCGAGTGCTAATATTTGACCAAAAAAAAAAAAAAAAATAGATATATATATATATATATTAAAAAAAACACAGGATGAAAGAAAGAAACCAGCCAAAGAAAGGATGCCAAATAGTTGAAGAGTGGACTGTACTGTGGTGGCATTTGGACAAAGCTGCTCTCTAAGCCTCTTCAGAGCAGCACAAAGATTGGAGCAGAATGTGTGTGAGAGACAAAGATAGAGAGAACGAGAGAGAGATACTGAGGAAGAATGAGAGGCTGGACGGCCCAGACAACACTTGGCATTCAGACGTTTTTTGAAAGCCAAACACACACATTACACTGAGGAGCAGACGCCCTTCAGTCAGACTCAATACAATGAAGGATGTGAATCAAACACCTTACACGAGTGATGTTTAGGCATCATGTTCAGCTTGGGCCATTATATCACTTATTAAACACAAATCACAGGAGAATGTAGGTTACAGATGTTTCTCATGAAGGTTTGGGAGGATCGTGTTCATAGGAATCTGTCAGTCACAAAACGCCCAATGCATTCAGGCCACATTTCACTCCAAAATTAATTAGAATAGAAATGAATGTAAAAAAAGGAAATAAGATTCAAAAATAATAATGTAAGAGATGTAAATTTGAATGCAGAGGATCAACTGCAAACAAAAAGCTTGGTCACTTTATTTTAATGTGCCGTTGTTTCAGCATTCAGAGAAAAACCTTTTGTGGCCACATGGAGGCACTGCCTATTTTTGATTAATTCATTTGTATATATATATATATATATATATATATATATATATATATATATACTTGCTGTGACATTGAGGGGGTGAGAAGGCATTTTGTCAATTCTTAAGTGTCTGACAAGTTGAATAAAGTTTAGCATAGCAGGAACACAAGGACGTCAAGGAAAGAGTCAACGCAAAACCGAGAGAGAGGGGTGATGTGAGTGACATTGCTGCTGACCTGGTGACCTTGAAGTCCCCCAGGGGTCACTGTCCCTCAAACGGAGAAAAGCGCTGTAGCGAAAGGTTCCTCAGTGACGGAAGGTCATCATGTGCGGAGAGTTTGACTGCCCTCGACACTCCCTCCAGCTGTCAAACGCCAGCAGCTCACTGCATTCAGTCCAACAGCCCTGAAACAATGCAGACGGAGCCGTTTAGAGATGGGAGAGAAGTTAGGAAGGACGGAATTGTGTTATTTTGCACTTAGAGGAAGTGAGGATTATTTCAGTTTTCTACATCCTGTTCTCAGATGAGATGATCACTGGCAGAGAGAAAGAGAAAAAGAACAAGATGAAGACAGACCACAGTTTTAGAACTCATATATCACATAGTGACCCAATATAATTGTTTATTGTTTGAAAGATAAATATTAACTTAACTTATTTGTAAAACTTATTCTTAAATATTAACTGAAATATTCTTAAAACTCAACATTTGATGAAATTCATTCACCTCGTGCTCACTGAAAAAATATGCCTCTTTATTTTATTTTGAAGATATTAAAAAATACACCTAAACATACAATTCACTACAGTTTCCATCTTAAATAAACACTACTGGCAGTAAAACTACAACAACTTGTATTCCTTTTCACACAAATTATGATTACAGGGGCAGATTATTAATTATCAATAAATAAGATTTCCACACGGTTACTTGCATCACAAATTTCATGGCCATAAATAGTTGCACGAGCCATGAAAATGTATTTACAGTAGCTGCTTTTTTTTAAAACATAATTATATTGCACTATTGTACAACATTTTGGGCCAGTAAGGCTTACTTTTGAAAGAAATTAATACTTTTACTTAGCAAGGATGCATTAAATTGATCAAAAGTGACAGTATAATGTCACAAAAGATTTACATTTCAAATAAATGCTGTTCTTTGAACTTTCTATTCATTAAAGAATCCTGTAAAAACAAAACATATCATGGTAAATCATAATTATGAGATAAAAACTCAAAATTATGAGTTAAAAAGTAGAAAATACTAGAAAAGTCACAATTGTGACATGAAAACAATTATGACAAAATACTTTTTCTCAATATTGGCTTTTGATGTCATAATGTGGATTTGTTTTTTGTCTCATAATTATGACTTAGTATCTCATAATTTGAACTATTTATGTCATAATTAGGACTTTCTCATTCTCAGCTGACTCCTGTCTATAATTTGACTAGATTCTAAAAAGTGACAGATACATTTTGCCCAAAATATCTTGGAGTTTGATTAAACACACAGCCTTTGATGTCAACAGCAAAAGATACGGGGAATGTTTTCTCTTCCCTTGGTACCATACTTTTTTGCCTACGATTATAATCGCAGTTTATTATTTGCATTTAGCACTGAACAGTGATTTTGCATCGCAGCCTCTCCATGTCAGTCTGAGAGAGAAATGACTGGAGCTGTCTGTCGTGCGATAGTTCAAGTGCCTCTCCGGCGTTTAATAAGAGAGACTCTTTCCTAAACGCATCCTGAGCGGAACAACAACAGCGGCCGTATCTCTCACAGCAGGTATCGCCGTACCACGGCAACAAATACCTCCGTCTGACGCACATTCACGATCCCCATCTGCTCTCCCAGGTGCTGTTTAGATTCCAGACCCCCGGGGGATGAACGACAAACTTTTTATGCTCCTTTGTAACGGAGAAAAACACTCAGTGATCTCTGCCAGTACCACATGTCACATGTAAAATACATCACAATAATGTAGTGGGAGGCCGTATCGCTCTCTCGTTTCTGTTGTCGACTTCAGTGCTGAAATATTAAGCCGTTTCCAGAGAGCGTCTGTGCGAGCGATGCTTCTTTTCCTCTGGGTTTGTTTAAACAAACACCTTGATTTTCATAAAGAGAGCTGAATGATCAGGTCTCTGCAAGTCGGCAATAAATCAATGTACCTGTTTTGTTCTTTACGGCTGGAAGATGAATTGCCCGTTTGATAAAAGATGACTCCTCAAACACCGTGACAATTACCTGCCTTATTCTCATTATGAAGCGGACAGCAGACACCTCACACAGTCACGCATGACAGCGCAGAAACGCCCGTTACACATTAATCATGAGACGCTCACGACCCACCCGCCCCACACCCACCTAGAGCTCCTTTCAGATTTGTTATTTTAACATCAAACATGTTTTTCATAAAGGTTTATGAAAAACACATTTGAGGCAAAGTGCATTGGAATTTATACATAAAATACACTACTTTTCAAAAGTTTGAGGTCAGTCTGGCTGCATTTACTTGATGAAAAATACAGAAAAAAAACTGTAAAAATGTGAAATAGTATTACAATTTAAAATAACTATTTTCTATGTGAATATATTGTAAAATGTAATTTTTTTCAGCATAATTTCTCCAGTCTTCAGTGATCCTTCAGAAATCATTCTAATGTGCTGATTTGCTGCTCAAGAAACATCTCTGATTATTATCAAGGTTGAAAGCAGTTGAGCTTCTTCATATTTTTGTGGAAACCATGATACATTTTATTTTTCAGGATTCTTTGATGAATAGAAGGTTCAAAAGAACAGCATTTATTTAAAATAAAAACATTTTGTAACATTATTATGTGTCTTTACTGACACATTTGATCGATTAAATTGGTCCTTGTTGAAGTAAAATTAAAAACCTTACTACCCCAAACTTTTGAATATTTGTGTATGTAGAGAACTAATTCTCAAACAAACAAATTAATTAATTAAACCACACATTAATTGCTTAAATAAACTATTGCATTCAATTCGAAGTGATAGTGTATGAATGATTTTTTAAAATAATTTACACAGAAATCTGTTTTATGAATGAGGCCCATTG
Source organism: Spinibarbus caldwelli (assembly GCA_039654775.1). Taxonomy (NCBI): domain Eukaryota; kingdom Metazoa; phylum Chordata; class Actinopteri; order Cypriniformes; family Cyprinidae; genus Spinibarbus; species Spinibarbus caldwelli. Next base: position 1,803,164 of record CM077236.1, on the reverse strand, counting down.
TTTCTAAATCTGCTTCAGAACCAGATTTATCATCAAACAGAACTGCACGACTGTTCTCAAACAGGTTTCCAGTTTGCATAACACTCCCCCATCTGCCATTGGTTAATCAAACAGATAGTCCTGCCCCTAAACTCAAATCATTGGATGAGTCAGAAGTTGACACGTTGGGCTGTTCAAACAAACTGATCAATACTTTGAAAGAGTCACAGTTTTTCACTCTTCCAATGATTTAAAATTACTCTGAACATTAAACTGACTCTCCACAAACTAGATGAACATATGAACATCACACAGAGCAGCTTGAAATATTAAAGAAAGAAAATATATTACCTACCATAAAAACATATGCAAATTTATAGTACTTTTACCAGCATTACGTAATTATTATAGTAAATTACTGTGTGTTTGTGAAATATGGACTCCTCGACATGCAGTCCACATGATTGTATTATTTTTTTGTTCACGCAAACACACACAGAAGGAAATCTCAATAGCATCTGTCTGAACTAAACTAACTTCCACTAAACTCAAAATGACTTTGAGCGACAAAATAGCATGAACATTATTACATTTATTTTTTATCAAGTTTAAAGTGCATCTTTTTCCCCATTTTCCGTAACTATCACGAGAGACGGTAAGAGACAGAGAGGAGGAGATGGGCAGATGGATGTATGGATGGCACAGATGTAATCACACGTGATTGAGATCAGCGCTTTTGAGTTAAGAGAGTCCGAGAGTGATCTGCTTATTCCATTTCTGATCTGCGCTACAGACATAAGGAAAAATCATATTTGGCTCCCAAGCAACGTAATAAGCAGCACTTAAGATGGACAACATATTTATTTATTATCATGAATGTGTCCATGGCAGACTGAGTCAATCTCCCAGGCTTCCGTCTGATAAACTACACAGGAATCACCACAGGCACCAAAGCCTTTTCACTGCTTTTTATGATCTACTTCATCTTAAATAGATAAATGGAGAAAAAAGATGGACAAAAAGCTAGAGAAATAATAACAATCATTGTTTCCAGTCTGATAGATAGCAGCTAAGTTCCCGAGGCTTTCCAGTAAAAGCAACTGAAAAAAAGAAGAGAAACTGTGGACTGAGAAACAGCGAGGCTTTGAATCACCTTATTTCTGTCATTCTCTATGATTTGTTTCTGTGGTGATGTAATGATGCAATGTGTTTTGGTGGCAATATGATGCATGATGGTTTTTAATAGTGTAAAAGTGTGATGCTATGATGTTGTTTAACACCATCCCATTCCATCCTGACACCATCACTAAACACAATCATACACCACAGAACCATGAATTCAGCACACGATTACATCAGCAATACCCCATCACAAAAAAAATGATAACATCACCATATAATCCTATCACTATCACAAGATCCCAGCATTATTAGTGATATCACATTCATTGTCACAAAATTACCGTACCGTCACTATCATAGCACAATCATACACCACAACACCATGACTTCATTACTCATTTACATAACCAACACACCATCACAGTAACAAAATCACATCACCATCACATCCACATCTACAACAAAATCATACACTACAGAACCATGAATTCAGCACACGATTACATCACCAATACACTATCAAAAAAGCATGATAACATCAGTGTAATTATCACCATCACAAGATCCCAAAATTATCACCACTTGATACCATCACATTCCATCATGACACATCACAATTACAGAATCACATCACCATCACAACATCACCATACCATCACTATCACAACACCAATACATTATCACAATAGCATGATAATATAACAAGATCTCAAAATTATCAAACAACATCACATTCTTCATGACTCCATCACAATTACAGAATCACATCACCACCACAAATAAATTATTTTACAATAACATCACTATCATAGCACATTCACAACACCATGACTTCATCACTCAATTACAAAACCAACACATTATCACAACACAGTCATACACCACAGAGCACTGACTTCATCATCACCACGATTACATCTCCAATACACTATCACAATAACACTATAACAGCTAATCACAATCACAAGATCCCAGCATTATCACCACATGACACATCACATTACTTCACCATTCCACCACTATTACAACACAATCTGACTTCATCACCACACAATTACATCACCAATTCACTATCACAATAACATCACAACATTACCATGTAATTATCACTATCACAGGATTAAAACATTATCGCCACTTAACACCATCACATTCCATCATGATACCATCACAATTACAGGATCACTTCAACATACACTCTAAAAAAATGCTGGGTTAAATACAACCCAGCGCTGGGTGAAATATGGACAAACCCAGCAAATTGTTTTGACCCAGCGGTTTGGTTAAATGTTTAACCCAACCTTCTGGGTAGTAACCCAACCACTGGGTCAAAACAACCCAATAGCTGGGTTTGTCCATATTTTACCCAGCGCTGGGTTGTATTTAACCCAGCATTTTTAGAGTGTACCATCACTATCACAGCACAATCATACACCACAGCACCATGACTTCCATCACCACATGATTGCCAACATATTATCACTATAACATCATAACATCACCATGTTATCTTATTATATCGAAAGATACCATCATCATACCATCACTATCACAACACAATCGTACACCCCAGCACCAAGACAGCATCACATTAGCAGTGCATTATCACAATACAGTCATAATATCATTATGCCATTAAGTGGTGATAATGCTGGGATCTTGTGATAGTGAATTGGTGATGTAATCATGTGGTGATAAAGTCAATGTTCTGTGGTTTATGATTGTGCTGTGATATTGATGGTATGGTGATGTTGATGTAATTCTGTAATTGTGATAGTGTTATGCGGGGATCTTGGAAAATCTTGTGATAGTGATGGCAGAGTATTGTGGTGTTGTGATGGTTGTGATGATGAGATGGTCTAATGATGATGTTACAGTCTGTTAAAGTGACAGAGGATAATGAAGATGATGTATCATGTCAAGACAATGAGATTGCAGTAGTTGTAATTCTTGGGAGATTATGTGATTGTAAAGACGCTCATGAAACACAGAGCAAATGTGGCCCCTCAGGACCCCTACAAATGGATTCCTACATATTTAACACTGAGAACCTTCGTTCTTCATCTCTCTTCATAATATAGCACTCTCAGAGCCTCTTCCATACATATTTAGAGATCAGGAACAAATAGACAATAAAAATATACATTATAAAGAATGGAAGTATTTGATTTAGTAGTGGAAAGAAAACACACACACACAGTGAAGCAATCATAAGGAATCTGACTTGTGTGAGGTTGGATGAGTTTGGATTTGCTTGCATGACAACAGAAGAACAGAAGCCGTAGCTGCGAGGAAGAAACCTGTGACGCGCACACACACACACACACACACACACACACACACACACACACACACACACTGCAGATGGGTCACTTGTGTTTCAGTTACAGTGGCCTTACAAATGCATTATCTGTTGTCTTTAGCAAAATACCATCAGGGAGGAAAAGCAGTAATTAAGTGTGTTCTCGTTCTCACTCAGCACATTCAGAGCTTATTTTGACAGATTTAATTGTTTTAAATTGTTAAAATAATACTTGTGCTTCTTTGCTTTGATGGGGGAAGTACTTTGTCTGAATGAAAGCCGTGTCACACTCACTCAAGTTCATTTAGAGCCACCGTTGTGTTTTTGAGTAGACAAAGTCCTGTGGGGAGACAATTCATTTAACTGGTGCAAATAAAAGCACAGCGGGAAGAAATTCATCCACATTCATACAGCAGAACATGTAAGAACATGGATTTATGGAGAAAAACACTGACATACAGTGCCTTGCGAAAGTATTCACATCCCTTTATTTTTTTCACGTTTTGTTATGTTGCTGCCTTGTGTTGAACTGCTTTATATTACTTTTTTTCCACATCAATCTACACTCCATACACCACAATGGTAAAGAAAAAAAAATAAGTTTTTAACATCTTTGCAAATTTATTAAAAATAAAAAACTTAAATGATTCCATTGCATAAGTATTCATACCCTTATCTGGAACCGTTGAAATTTAGCTTAGAAGCATTTATATTGCTTGTAGATGTTACTACACGAGTGAAGTTAACCTGTGGCAAATTCAATTGAATGGGTATGATTTGGAGGCACACACGTCTTAATAAAAGGTTTAACAGCTGATAATGCATATCACAGCAAAAACTAAGCCCTGAGGTCAAAAGAACTGCCTGTAAAGCTCAGAAACACGTCTGCGTCAAGCCATGTCTGTAGTCTCTGTTACCCTTAATGGAAGAAGTTTGAAACGACCAGGACTCTTCCTAGAGCTGGCCTTCTGGCCAAACTGAGCAATTGATAGAGAAGGGCTTTGGTTGGTGTGGTGACCAAGAACCTGATGGTCACTCTAGTTGAGCTCCACGATCATTTGTGGAGACAGGAGAAATCTACAGGAAGGACAAACATCACTGCAACAGTCCACCGATCTGGGCTTTATGGCGGTGTGGCAAGACTCAATCCTCTCTTCAGTGTAGACACATGAAAAGACACTTGGAATTGGCAAAAAAAGCACCTAAAGGACCCTCAGACTGTGAGAAACAAGATTCTCTGGTCTGATGATCCTCAATTCCAAGCACCATGTTTGAGGGAAACCAGCTCTGCTCTTCACCTGCAGAGTACCATCCAAGAAGTAAAGTGTGCTGGTAGCAGCCTCATGCTGTGGGGCTGTTTTTCAGTGGCAGGGACTGAGGGACTCATCAGAGTAGAAGAGAAGCTCAATGCACCAAAATATTGAGATAGCCTTAATGACAACCCAGTCCAGAGCATTCAGAACCTCAGACTGGGCAGAAGGTCCACCTTCCAAAAGGACAATGACCCTAAGCACACAGCAAGAGTGGCTTATAGACAATTCTGTTAATGTCCTTGAGTGGCCCAGCCACAGCCTGAGCTTGAACCCAATCAAATATTTCTGGAGAAACCTGAAAATGTGCATCTGCCCCCGTCCAACCTGACAGAGCTTGAGAGGTGAAGAAATGAGGACAAGAATGACAGATAATTGCCAACTGCTGATGAGCAAAGCTTGTCACATCAAACAAAAAAGGCTTGAGGCTGTAAAGATGCTTCAGCTAAATATTTAGTTAAGGGTATGAATACTTATGCAATGTACTTATTTCAGTTTTTTTATTTTTAATAAATTTATGAAGTTGTGACAATTCTGTTTTTGCTTTGGCAATATGGTGTATGGAGTGTACATTGATGTGGGAAAAAATGTAATTTAAAGCAGTTTAAAATAAGGCAGCAACATAAAACGTGAAAAAAAATGAAGGGGTATGAATACTTTCGCAAGGCACCGTATCTCAGCAATGACATGCTAAAATCTATTCAGATGGTATTTAGAAGTTTCTATAAATTGACCTTTAGCTGTCATGAATGGATCAGATCAGTCAATCTCATGAAAACATGTCCAGGTCACATTTCACATTAAGAATACACTTTAAAAAATACTGTGTGTGTGTGTGTGTGTGTGTGTGTGTGTGTGTGTGCGCATATACTTTCATAACAATTAAGCACAAATACACCATCAACTGTCATTTACTGTAATGCACAATTAATGTTTGAGTTTCAATTATTATCTTGACGATGATTTTCATTACTGTAATAAAGTAGCTTTTAATTGTATTACAATAGAAAATACTGCAATAAAATGACTGTTTTTATTTAAATCACCATCAATTAAAAGCAGCAACAAATTCTATAATGATGCATACATACTTTACACATCAAATTTTAAAATAGGTAATTTTTTTATCCACAGGTTTATTTCAAAATATGACCAGGACATGTTCTTGATATGGTTTTAATGGTTTTAATAAATTTTCTTGTAGAGACAGAGCTTGGGTTATTTATTCAGATTTTTTCTTTTATTTTTCTTTATTTTTTCTTTCTTTCTTTCTTTATTTTTTTTTTTTTATAATAGTAGTCTATTGTGTGTCCTTATTTAGACAGCTCAGTGAATATGTGTGTGTGTGTGTGTGTGTGTGTGTGTGTTCAGGCTCCTGTATTGATTGTGGTGTGACAGTAGATGGTGCTGTGGTTTCCTGTCCACTTCAACCACAAAAGCATCTTTTTAATATTTTTCTTCTTTATCTAAATCTTATTTTTTTATAATTATTATTTGACCAAAAATATATATAAAAAATGTTCTGTTTTCTTACAGTCTGAAACTTCACAAAAAAAGTGTTTGCTTACCACTGACATAAATGCTGTGAATTTTCATTTTTCAACTTCAAAATACAAACAACTTTATTGCTTTTGCTACACACAGTGGACGCAGACGTATGAATATTATAGTGTTATTTTATGCACACCTTGTTGCAAATCCATAACCGTAATAAGACACGGAAAACTGTCTCATCTCTGCGTTTAATGCAGCGTTTGGGAAAGGCCGCCCACTCAAGCGTTTTTCTGAGAGATTGATAAATGGTGGAATCTGAACGTGGTGTTGGAGGGGAATGCAGATATTAAAAATTTGGTCAAGAATCTAATTAGCCGGCAGTAATTAAACAGTCTAGCTGAGGGTCATTAATCTCTTGCGTGGACCTTTGATGTTTTGCATACTGTCCCACCATCATTAATAAAATTCATAATGCGTTCCTTTGTGTTGTTTTATCGTCGTTGTTTTGTTTTTTGTAAGCGCACAGAGCAAGTGTCAACACATCACACGATTTCGCTGCAGCTCATTTACTCTCTGCCCAATAACTAGCCCACACTGCAACCTCTGCAAGAACCGCCATGCTGCACGTGTGTGTGTGTGTGTGTGTGTGTGTGCGCGGACACGGCCTGTCAGCAAATGCAAGGGGAGAAAACACAATGTTGTGTGGCCATTGTGTCCCAGTAATTACATTTCTTACAATCAGTCTATCGCAAATCAGTCATGCTGTAAATATTAGAGAGACCTGTGTGTGTGTGTGTGTGTGTGCGCGAAGACAGCAAAGTAATTTCTAGCATCATCATCCTCATGTCTTGATCTGAATAACACCACTGATACCTCCACTTCACACTTTTTAATGGCCACTCTAGGATTACCGTGGTACGTGTATGTGTGTGTGTGAGTGAAGGCTGCATTAATTTACTGTTATCTTAATGAGCTGTGCTGTAATATGTACATGCACCGGTGTAAGTGTTCAGCTGAAGAGATACTGTGCTGTACTGTAGCTGCACGTCTCTGAGCTTAATGGTTTAATATATCGTCTCCTGTATTAAGGGCTAATTGTCATGTTTAACACTACATATTAAAATCACTGCTGACTCCTGATGGCTACTGACAACACATCAATGCAAAACTGTGGGAGAGAGTTTTTATCAGCACTGAGATGCACAAAAACTCAAATATATGATGGCTGTATAAGCCCGAGTCTGCAGTCTTGATTCTGTATGGACCATTAAAATATTTTGTATTTTATTTGAGACCCATAAATGCTTGCAATAGTTGCAAAACATTCTTTTCCAGCTCACAAAATGATTATGGTGTCTCAGCAGTGCTGTTTGTGTGCCATAAATAATACAGGGATGTTCAGGAAGCCCTTCTGAATGAATTCAGACTTGTGCGATAAGTTGTTGGTCCATTCTAGGGAAACAGTACTATGTGTGCATAAATTCGTTTTTCATTTTATGCCAATTTCGTACAGGTAATAATTTCCTTTGAAAATATTATTCCTGTTACTCCCACCTCAAAGCCAAAGTATCAGGGCTGAATATCCAGAATAGTGCTTCAGTTTATATTCAGATTCATTATTTTTCTAAAACAGTTTAGGCATCAGAAAACATAAATTGAGCCCCCTAAATCCTGAATCTACAATCATATAATTTTTGGTGCAAGTGCTAACGTATCCTAATATCCACAATCGGCCAAATCAAGTTAAAAGAAATCAAAGCAGTCAATCAAATTTCAACAGCCAACAATTTGTCAGATGCTGATCAATAGATTCTTTGGCTGTAACCCATAATGACATACTGAGCTGTAGGCTATACTGTGAGCTCAAACTTCACAAAACGTGGTACGCTTGGACACCCGCACAATCTGAGAGTAAATGCCAACTTTAATCATTTTGCAATTCTAGAGGGTGCTATAACTTTAGAAATTCTCAAAGCGGTGCAATTGAGAAGGATGCTAAAATTTATCACCAAACAAATGTATCCACAGTATTCCCTCTTTTAATTTTGCATATAGTTTGTTATTTTCTTATTTTATCCCCTCCCCCCTCCCATCTACTTGGAATCCACAGACTGATTGGCTGCTATTTATTAATTAATTATTTCATCAATTTTCGGTGTTATATTAAAAAAAAGGTAATGTGTGGTGGGGTGTATGGTGAAATCAACCCAGAAAATACTGATATCAGACTGATATCAGACACTCACTGCTGCTTTGGTTGATGAATGGCTGTTAATGACATCAGGTGATTATTAAATGGTGTGTTATTAGATGAATAGCAGCTGATAATGATGACAGGCTGAATTATCTAGACCAGAAAAGATGATTCTAAGTGACATAAATGAATAAACGTTCAGCACCTCATGGTGAATAAATACATTGGTGCTATCAGACCTGCTTAGAAACACTATCAGTGTTTAATACTAAACATTGAACTGTTTATCAGTTATTAATTATATGTTGCTGGTTATTTAGGTCATGGTTGCTCAGTCAATCTGGGCTAAAGCATATTACACACTTCAAGGAATAGCTCACCCAAAAATGAAAATGTACTCACCCTCAGGCATTTTTTGTCTTCTCAAGATGTTAACTGATGGACTGGAGTGGTGTGGATTATTGTGATGTTTTTATCAGCTGTTTGGACTCTCATTCTGACGGTACCCATTCACTGCAGAGCATCCATTGCTGAGACAGTGATGCAATGCTGCATTCTTCCAAATTTGATGAAGAAACAAATTCATTTACATCTCAGATTGGCCTGAAGGTGATGAGAGGATTTTTTTTTTTTTTTTTTTAGCAAATTTCATTTTAGGGTGAATTATTCCTTTACTGGACTCTGAACATTCAAACATCAGTCCACCTAATTACCAGGTTTCTGGCATCAGGTTTTTCTTCTGAATACTAGAAGTGAGCACTTGCATGTTCGTGTCAGTCCAGAAGGAAACTAGAGTACATATATTTCAGAAAGTGCTGTTTATTGTGTGCAAGGACAAACTCTGAATTAATCCCTGAATTTGATGGCTGGTAGGAAGGAAGATTTTAACCCAAATCCTACTCCAAGAATTTGCATAATTCACATCTACACAATCTCACAACCACAGAACAACCACTTTCTTCTAAGAATTTATTATTATTATTATTATTATTATTATTATTTTATTTTATTTATTTTTTTAAATCCCTTGGTTATGTATATGTTAGAAAAAACTTTAAAGGAACGTTGCATTTTATAATTTTGCAAAAATTATGGCAATGTTACTTTTGGGAACGTTACTTTTGAATTTTCTCTGAACATTCCAGAAATTGTTAGCAAAAACAAACAAACAAAACAAAAAAAAAAAAACAAGAACAATGCATAATATTTTTGTGCTAATGTTTTGATTGCATGATTAAAAAACAAATATTACTAGAATGATGTTTGTTCATAACTTTGAGAGAATTAGCTTATAGCTTATACTTATAAAATTCTGAAAAAAGAGATCAATATTATACTAGTTCCTAAATAACTGAAAAATTAGTTTGATTTAAATAATCAGAATACTCAATTTAAAAAATCACCTTTGACAATCTAACACACATAAACTGTTCAATGGTGTGGATGCATTTTATTCTCCACATTTTAATAATTGGAATTACCACTGAACTCTGGCTTTCTGTAAAACTCAAATCTCTACCGCATTATAACAGCAAATCGAGTCAAAAACACCCCATTTATTCTCAATATTTTCAGAATACTGCACCATGGCAACTCTCTCTGATAAGAGGCGCGGCTGAAGATGTTGTGAATAGGGCCTGAACTCAAACTCACACGCGTGTGAATCTGTCACGGGCCGCAGTGTAAAGAGCTTTAGGCTGCTATTGAATCAGAGACAGAGCGGCGCGGCTCGGACAGCACCGATAAACCAGCCGCTTTAAAACATCATTATACTCATGTTCCTCTGATTTTAGCATGTGAATGGGGAATCAGGCCGGTCAGGAGACGGAGGCCAACAAAACGCAGCCTAACAGGCCTTAAACAGAACGAGTGGCTGTGTGAGAGCAGAATTATAGAGTCTCAAACCCATTTTACACAGGAATGAGGATTACTGTGTCTGCTCTCGCGAAGAAAATGCAGTGTAAAGATACAGTACAACACATGAGAAACCGCGGCAGTGCTAGAGAGGGATTTCTTATTTCAATTTTACAGTTTTATGCATTTTACTTATGAGTTCTTACATTCAAATTGCAATTCTGCAATCTAGAATTGTAATTTAAAAATAATTTTAAATTCAATTCTGAATGAAACACAATCCTGATTCTTAATGCTAGAAACCAACACCTGTGTTATTATAGTATAACTGATATATTATTAAAGTTTTTATTAATATTTTGAATTAGTTCTCTTTTATATTTTCCATTTAATTTTATTTAAAAATGAGCAATCACTGATGCTCCAGAAGGAAAAACCATGCATTAAGAGCCTGGGGGTGAAAACTTTTTGAATTTGAAGATCAGGGTAAATTCAACTTATTTTGTCTTCTGGGAAACATGTAAATATCTTCTGTAGCCTCTGAAGGGCAGTACTAAATGAAACAAATATGATACTTAAGCAAAATAAGGAAAATGTACACATCTTCATTCTGTTCAAAAGTTTTCACCCCTGGCTCTTAAAGGGATAGTTCACCCAAAAATTAAAATTAGTCCAAGATTTACTCACCCTCAAGGCATCCTAGGCAAGTCTGACATTCCTCTTTCAGATGAACACATTCATATTCCACATTGTCCTGTTTGTTCCAGTCTGTATAATTGCAGTGAATGATGCCCCTGTTTCTGAATCCAAAAAAAAAAAAAAGTATCCATCCATCACAAAACTACTCCACACGGCTCCGGGGTGTTAATAAAGGCCTTCTGAAGCAAAACGATGCGTTAGTTTAAGAAAAATGTTGATTCTTAAAACTTTATAAACTCTTATGTGCAGCTTCCGGTCTCTCAAGCAGGTGCATTCACGAAAAGGCGGTCGAGTGTATGACGTAGGTATAACGAAAGGTGAATGTAAGATCCGGGGAGAGAGTCATGACGAATGCGGATGCACAGAGGAGAAAACAAAACAAAAAAACACCTGTTACGAACTTATTTAAACATCCTGGGTATCGACACGAATGCAGCATTTTAATCAAAACAGATACAATTTACTTGTTCACATGGTTTTCCTGTGCTGTACACAAAACTTGGTTCTCGCGAGATTACACTCTTCTCTCCGGAGCTTACTCTCGCGAGACTACAGTCTTCTTTCCAGATCTTATGTTACGCCTTTCGCTACACCTACGTCATTCACTCGACCGCCTTGTCTTGAACGCACCAGCTTGAGAGACTGGAAGCTGCACATTTCAGTTTATAAAGTTTTAAGAATCTACATTTTTCTTAAACTAAGGCATCATTTCACTTCAGAAGGCCTTTACTAACACCCCGGAGCCGTGTGGAGTAGTTTTGTGATGGATGGATACTTTTTTTTTGGATTCAGAAACAGGGGCACCATTCACTGCAATTATACAGATTGGAACAGACAGGACAATGTGGAATATTACTCCGAATGTGTTCGTCTGAAAGAGGAATGTCAGACATGCCTAGGATGCCCTGAGGGTGAGTAAATCTTTGGCTATTTTTCATTTTTGGGTGAACTATCCTTTTAATGCATGGTTTTTCCTTCTGGAGCATCAGTGAGTGTTTGAACCTTCTGTAATAGTTGCATATGAGTCCCTCAGTTGTCCTCAGTGTGAAAAGATGGATCTCAAAATCATACAGTCATTGTTGGAAAGGGAAATAAAAAAAACCCCGCTGTGGATCATTCAGGTATCAGCACAGAATTGAGAATCAAGGGGATGTAAATTTTTGAACGGGGTAATTTTTATAAATTCAAATATTTTTTTTTTTTTGTGGACTATATGTAAACATCTTTTATGTGAAATATATAATTCAGGTCACTACTAAATAAAAAATAGCATGAATTTTGTATTATGATCCCTCTTATTTTGGTAAAATAATTAACATTTTGCAGATTCTGAAAGGGGGATGTAAAGTTTTGACCTTAACTGTATGTATGTATACACACACACACACACACACACACATATATATATATATATATATATATATATCAGTTTTATTAATTTTAGTACTTTAAATACATTAAAATTTCCCTTGTCTTAGCAAATAACTGAAATAAAATATCTTTAAGTTTTTATATTTAATTTCAGTTCATTTTAATTTTATTTCAATCAATGAAAAGTTAATAGTTTAAAAGTTTAGTTTTAGTAAACTATAATAACTCTGGCCCAAACAGCAGAAACACATTTTCATTTATCACCGTCTCAGCAGAAATATATCATCTTCTGGTTAGTGAGCTACGCTGTAGTTGTGTTTACAGTTTATGACACTGATAATGTTCGATAAACACTCACGACTTGTTCAGATGTTGTCTGTTGGTTTAAACCAGCAATCGCTGAAATCTCACAGGACGCAATACGCCAAAATGTATCACCATTTGATTTCAGGAATAATAATAGGAACTGGTCTAGTGTAGTTTCTTAAAGCGATAAATAATGTGTAAGCAGACCTCATCATTTTTTTGATGCAAAATGTAACTATATTATCGACCAGCTCTTTATATAAAGTTCTATATATAAGTATGTCCAGCTGCATATACTGTACATAAACTCACATAATATTCACTATATAGAAAATCTCAACTGTCTGATTGTTTGCATTGTCATAAAATGTAACTATATATATCACCCAGCTCTAATCTGATAAATGACACTATAAGACATGAAGATATTAAGATATTATAAACATTAATATAATGATTGTTTGTAAAGCTGAATATAAATATATAAATAAATCTGACTTGAATTTTCTAGAAGAAATGAGAGAAAATCTATTAGGCTTTAGTTGATTTATCATAAAATATGAAAGCAGAAAACTGATCTGACAGTACCAGGTTCACTAATATCCTTCTTCATATCAACATATTGTTGCATGCCAGTGTGTTTTGGGTCTGATTACGTGTGCATTCGGCATGGGAGGTGCTTTGCTTTGGTTTTCTCGCTGAATTTTACAAGTCCTGGTGTCACAGAGTCTCTGCACCTTCAGCCTCATGATCACCGCTGCCAATATTTCCGCTCTCAAATTCATTAGCATTGGGTGATTAGCAGAATATTTTGGCCTCAAATACGAATCCAAACTTATTACATATTTAATCCAATCAGCAGCTCTGATAGATTCTGCTCTAAACAGACATTACATGCCTGATTTCATGTGACTGAAAAGCTAAACTTGGTCAAGGGGCTTGTAACACGCCACATGTTTGAGCCGTACACGAGCCAAAACGACACTTAGAGGGTGTTTCGGAAAGAAACAGACAAAGAATGCGGTGTAACGAGGGAAACGTTCAGGCGGCTGCGGTGTCAGACAGCCTGTGTTTGTTCTAATAGGATTGGGGGAAGATTTAGCGTTAAGGTCTGCTGTGGGCCGCTGGGAATCGATGCTTTTAAAGAGAAGCTTTAAACCTCTTGAAAGAGCTCCGCCCTGGAGGTGACAGAGAGCAAATGGCCCCTGTGTGGGCCAGAGTGGGATGTTTTCCTGAGAGCCCAGGGGCCCGGGACTGCACCTACCTAGAGGAGTGTGTGATTGGCCGCTCGTGATCCAAACATGACAGTCAGACCTGAATATATTGAATATGCATAGAAACAGTGCGAGAGATCTGCGGGCGACTCTTTCGGCCTGGCTTCTGTCTGTCTGTTTCTGAACTGGCGTTGACCGCAGCTGTGCATCTCACAGACCCTCCAAACACAAACATATACTTCATTACATTGCATACATTTCGTCAGGTGGTGCTCAGGATTCGGTTGCATTGAGGGTGCTTGTTTCTTTCATTGAAATATTAGCTTAATTTCTTAATGTACAGGGCATTTCAATAATTTAACAAAATAAAATATTTCTAACTGATAAGAACTCCAGTGCATTTTGCTATTTATAGTTACATGTGTGCATTCGGCAGCAGGGTTATTATAATTAACTAAAACAAAAAAATAAATAAATAAATAAATAAATAAAAATAAAAATTGAAATGTAAATATTAACTGAAAAACGTAAAATAATTTGATTTCAGCCAGTTGCAAAGGAAAACTTTAACATTTTCATTTAGTTTAACTTGATGTACTAAAGTAACTAAACCTGAAATAAAAAACACTATACAGACATATTTAAATAATAATAATAATAATAATAATAATAATAACAATAATAACACAAATTACAAAAACTCTAACTAAAATAGAAATGAAAACAAAATATAAAAATAAAAACCAATTCAAACTATTAATAATAACATATAACAATACACTTTTATCCAAAGCAACTTTTTAATCAGTTCTTGCTTTCCATGGGAATCGAACCCATGACCTTGATGTTGCTAGCGCCATGATCTACAGTTTGAGCTACTGTAATACTTTAGTAAGTACAGTATGAAGACAAATTGGCCTAATTTGAGGAAGTAAACTGTTTGTGATGATGCGTAATGTTCCTATTATAATATAATACATTTCTTCACATGCATTTCCTCTAAATCGTCACATCTCCTGCAATACATCCTTGGCAAGCAGATGTATTTGTGTTTTAAATGTTGGCATTAAAAAATAAATAAATAAATAAATAAATAAATAAATAAATAAATAAATAAATAAATAAATAAATAAATGAATGAATGAATGAATGAATGAATGAATAAAAAAGTGAAAATTCAGTCAAGCAAATGATTATTACCTAGCACTGCTGGATAGCTTACTTACAATTTGTAGTCTGTAACAAAATGCATGCAATTAGATTGCAAATTACATGAAGAAAACATTAAATTATGTCAGGATTTCCCTATCTGGGGATCATGAAGGAACAGCAGTGGGTTTGCAAGCTGATAAAAGGCGAATATAAGCTAATATATTATCAAGCAAAACAAATAGTTAAATAATAAATATGTACAATTAAAATAAATAAAAAAGAAATCAAAATAAAAATGTTAGTAAAAAAATTTAATATTTGTATACCTGCATGTCATGTGTCCATTACCTCAAATCAAAGAATATGTGTTAAATTATTGTTTGCATTTTATATGCAGATGCATAGTGTATAACTATGCAAGTTTAATTCCTTGTGCTGCTGTGTTTAAAAATGTGTCAGATAGCAATTCATAATGCAATACAAAAAGTGTTGCATTCTCAGCATTACCACAGGGGGCGCCATAACATCTGCAGCCTGTTTTCTGTTTCAGCTCAAAAACAGTTCAAAGAGAAACTTGCTGGACAAGATAGTTAAAGTTAGTTGAACATATTTTATATCTAGCTACCAGAACATGGTTTAATAACACAGACATCTGAAGGAAACTCTGTCGCCCCCTTGAGTACAGTAACACATGCATGCAAAGCAATGTGTTGATGAAGCATTGATGTACTTGACTGCGCAGTCACGGCCAAAGAGTGAAATGAACAACAGTGTCTCACAGTTAATGATGTTTACATGATACCTGGCTCAGTCTGAGCAAACTGACGAGTGTGATTGAACTCACTATAAACACGTCAAGATCACTTTCACATAAACGACAGCCTTCGCCGCTGAGATTGCGTGTTGCGCACCCAGTTTGAGGCCTAAACCGAGCGTCTGCGTCCCATATGGACTCAGAGTCAGTGGTTTACAGCAGCCTTTCAAAGATGGTCTTTTGTGTACAGCTCTCCTCATTTTTCAAAAGACTTTCAATTACTTGCTTTCCCAGTGCAGTGTAAATATTTTGTAAGGCAGTCGGTTAGAGCCAGCGCCCGAAGCCAAGATCTTTTAATTTGATACAATGCGCTTTATTATAAGACAGAGGGAGAGCATGAGCGACGCAATGGCGGACTCTCTCAGAGCGCCACAAAGACCTCGACGCCACCGATTGTCATGAGGCCCTTCTGAGAGAGCGCAGACTTGTTTATCAATTACTGCGAGATCAGAGCGGTTCTGAAGAGCCGCCGCGTGATTTATCTTCCCTTCAAAGCGTCTTGTGTTCCGTCTCGCAGAGAAGTAAGGAAAGGTTTATGTAAACAGATGCAGAAATAGGCCGAGGTTCAGGAGCTCTTTCTCTTCCCGGTCGCCCTTCTCTTCTCCAGCGTTTGAAACGAGAAGCCCTCTGGGCTTGTGTACTCTCTGAATAAGTCCGTGTTTTGACAAACCAAGGTGAAACCGTGTAACGATGCGTTCTCGGTTCTGGTTTTCTTTCTCTCTGTGTGTGTCAGCGAAGGTTTGATGTGCGCAGCCTCGTCCTGGATAATGGTCTACCAGGGGACCGTTGTCATCACTGTCAATAGAGCGGCCGGAGGGATACATGCGCTTCTACCTTTGTAGCTACTGTTCCCTCATCTGCCGTCTTTCTTCGCTCGCTCTTTCATTCTCGTGTCGTTTGTATCCGTGTCAGGCAGGTCACTTTATTTCGGCGTGATGTGTCCTGATAACAGCGGCGTGTGTAATCAAAATATTCTGACAGATTCTCTCTTTTTCTGAACTCTCTTTCTCTCTCGATCTGTGTGTGTGTGTGTGTGTGTGTGTGGGCTCAAATCTCTCTCGCTTGTTTTTTTTCTTCATTTATATCTTCTCAATGTCAAACGAAGCCTTGAAGAGGACTGATCTTTTTTCATGTATACGCTTTAACTAGATTCTGTGTCTTTGATATAATTACGCTCCTGAGGGTTGAAGCGGACCCTGTTTGTGCTTCTCGCCGCTTTGTAGAGCGATCAGAACTTTTCACGTGTCAAAAGCGCTTTCAAGCTTCACGGCACCTTGCTAAGAGACATGAAACGCTGCAAAAACAAAATCCATATAAAACAGCAGAACACAAAGTCCAACTGGAGCAAAGCAAGACAAGAAAAAACTTCATTATCTATCTATCTATCTATCTATCTATCTATAAATCTGTCCATCCATCCATCCACAGTTGGACTGATGAACTATAGTATTTGGCAGAACGATTATTATGATAATTAATACTAATAAAGGTAATTTATTGAACATTAATGTCTTTTATCATGTTGATGTTTGTTTAATAATGGCAGTAGGTCACTTGTTTTTCAGTGATTTTAACATGTTTATGGGCTGTTCTTTGTCACAACGCAAAGTGGATTAAAATGACTGTAAAATCACTGTAAAGTCTGAAATACAAACAGCCTTCAGGCTCATTCAGCACATGCTCTCACTCCACAAGTGATCTGATTTAATGAACTGCTCTGAAAATGAAATGAGTTTTTCTTCTCTTCAGGTATAGCTGGAGGCAGAGTCTTTCTCAGTTACAGGTGTAAAAGATGAAATGAGCAGGTGCAATGACATTACACACATATGAATCAATTACAGGAACCACATCAAACCTTTTAGGGATAATTAAAGGTGTTTTGGAAAGGGATTTTTCAGCAGTTCTGTTAATTTATTCATTTAAACTGTATATTATAGTAGCGTGTTCTCATTCATGTTCACAGTTCGGTATGTGTACATAAAATGTACACATTCTTTGGTAAAGTACAATAAAAAATATACTTACAACATCTAAAACATAAACTTTACATTTATTTATTTGTACAAGTAACCATATAAGTATAAAGTTGCTGATTTCATATGAATTTGCAAGATCTGATTCATAAAAACTGTCGTCTGAGACCTTTTTAAAGGCAAACGTATTTAAAATGAAAATCCAGATGTGACTGAAAGCTTTAAACTCTTTGAATGGAAAGCAGATTCTGCCCATTTTAAATAAAGTAATAAAATTATATATACATATATATATATATATATATATATATATAACAATAATTTCAGTACTGAGAAGCATCCACAAACCACACTGAAAAAATGGTGTTAGATTTACTTTGAAGTAACACATTGAATTAAATGTGAAATTTTGAAGTAGAAAAACTGAAATTTTCTAATTTTTTCCCTAAAATGTACTACAATAATCTTCAAAAAAAAAAAAAAATAATAATAATAATAAATAAATAAATAAATAAATTACAGTGTATATGTGAGAAATTTAAAAAAATACAACTAAATGATTTGATTTTTATTTAAAATTTCAAATAAAAAATAATCACATTTGAAGATTAGACCTTTGTCATTTTTTTTAATTTTTTTTTTTACAAATGTGAGTAAAATTGCAGGTACGTTAGTTTTACAATTTTGTTTTTCTTTTTCAATGTTATGTTTTATGTTATTTAATGCTAATATTAAATCAATCGCATTTATTAGCTGACCTATGAATTTGTTGCGCGTTGCACATCAGTTAATTGGTTAACGTTTTAGACATCAATATTGGGGGGGCACACTTAATGTTTGAATACTTACTGAAATCACATTGGTTATGTTAAAAAAAATAAAAATATAAAGAATGAATGAAAGCTATTTTAACATCCTTCTCTTCTTTTGTTGGCTGAATGTGGTGAGCTGTATTTATGGTCCATTTGAAGGAGGAGTGAGAAAAGGAAAACACTGAAATTTGAATGTAGGTGACAGACGCCCGTGGCTGCGGTGGCACTAATAGCGCGATGGCAGCCTGCTAATAGAGCTAAAATGTGACGTATTCACTTTAACTGAAACCTTGCTGTCAGATTAGCTGTGACTCCACACAACCTCCTCTATTAATGTGACACTCGCAACTAATGCATTCCTGCGGAGGAGAAGATAAAGGCTGAAGAACAGACCGATTGTTTGTGTGAAAGAAATGGAGCGTTCGCTGAGCTGAGCCGTATCACGTTAACCTGTTTGTGGAAATCAGCTCTGCGTGGCTTATGTTGGGTTTTATTTATGTGAAATCACACGGCCGTGAGTGTGTCATTGAGAGAGGGGCTTGTCTTTGTTCCTCGCATCTTAAAGTCTCTGTGTAAATGCATTTGCACACGCAAACACTCACACACATATGCTCAGAAATTGCTCTCAGAAGCTGCTTTGAAGTTCCACACACACACACACACGCACGCACGCACGCACGCACGCACGCATGCACACACGCACACAGTTGTTTCTACTGTCTTATTGCAAGAGTTGCTACCAACAACAACAATGAAAAAGCAGAGTGAAAGATTGTCTTAAATAGTCACTTGGTTCAGTGTGTGTGTGTGTGTGTGTGTGTGTGTGTGTGTGTGTGTGACTGCAGATAAAATGCTGGAAAACGACGTTGTGTGTGAGTGCAGATCTGACTGTATGAGGCTCTGGAGAGCCTGGAGTTGAGGAGAGAAACGCTTTGTCCAGTTCTGTCCCTCACGGGTGAGTGTTTGTGAGGTCTGATTAGACCTCGTTCAGTCTGATTCCAGCGCCGCTTGTGTCTGATCGCACTCAAAGCTCCAGCATGCTGGAGAAAAACTTTAAAACACACACATGAATACTGCACTTTTACACAATCAGATGGGAAAATACACAAGAGCAATGGTTTGGTTAATGCACTGTAAAGATTAACTTTGAAAAGCAAAATGTATGGTTTCTATTGGGTGAAAACTGAGCAGGGAAATTAGATATGTTTTTGACTTTTTAATTCAGTTAAATTCAATTCACATGTATTTATACAGCGCTTTTCGCAATGCATATCATTTCAAAGCAGCTTTACAGAAAATTAATGTTTCTACATATTTTGAGGCTTTTGATGCTTTTTGATGAAACAGTAAAAAATTATCAGATACGCACATGGATTTGGTTTACAGAAAAATAAAAAAAATCTGATGAAAAGCGATTAATGAGCCTCATTCATGAAACTTTTGTAAATAGTCAATACAGAGTAATTTGTGCATAAAATGGACCTTCATGAAAACTCTTCTGCAGATGCTTCATAAACATCTGATTTGATATATAAATGTGCATATATTAATGAATTCCAATCATTTGTTAATAGGGCATGTGCACTCTTATTCATAATTAGCATAATCCCATCCATGAATTAGACTCTAAGAATAGTGTGTAAAAATAAGATCCATTGCACTTGTTAATATGAAGGAATTTTCTGTATTGCGTTTTCACTGTGTTTAACCCATATTTTACACTTTGCATTGTGTTGTGTTTCAGGGTTAAAGGAAATGTTCGTAAGATCATCGGACAATGTCTGTAGAAAATTACAAGCACCTTCTTCATTTTTCTCTGGATTTTTTTCTATCAACATACTTGAGCGCTGTATGATCTTCTCAGGTTTGTCTCCAGTAATTTGCATAAATGCAAAAGAGACTAATTGGCCATATGCTAACAAAAATGATTCAATTAAAGTGTTAAGCTTGCAGACAAACACTAGTGGTGCTCAGAATAATACTCGTCTTATAATATATTATTATGGAACAATTGTGTTATTATATATCAAATGCAGTGTCAAAAGAACACAAAATCTTCAGATGTTTTACCTGCGGTTGAGAGCAGGTATACATTTTTCCATTCTGTACATGTTGAAAACAAGAACACTTTTATTATCTGAAATTTAAATATTTTGTTGGAGCGGTGTATGAACAATGTACACAAAAATAAATTCCTCCTGTGTTTCATGATTGAGGTCCACTGACCGTATAGTTGTTTTAGTGAGGTTTAATTACAATGATCTCATCTTCTGCAGTAGTAGGAAGTGCTGTTTAAATATCAGCTAAGATGTTTACAAATGCACTAATACTAATGAAAGAGATGCAAATATTTATTTTCTGTATATATATATATGTTTTGAAAATTCTTCTTTTTTTTTTTTTTTTTTGGCTGCTTATAGTCCTTCTGTTCCAGTAGTAATGCTGATCTGATTACATTTTAAGGCTCTACATTCACTAATAAATGCTAATTTAATTCACTCATTATACACACACTGAATTAAAGACCCAGAACTCTCTCTAACACTCTTTCCCATACACAAATCGCAATATTAGAAATATTATGAGCAGTTCTGGAGTAAAAACCAACCCTGTCCTGCTGCGTTTAACCAGAAAACAACCGAATCTCAGAGAATCAAAGAGAAACGCTCCAGAAACATGAAGCTTCATGAAGTTTCCAGAGGAGTCGCTGTAAAATATAAATGACAGCTGGGCCTGTTATTGATTAGTGACAAATATAATATCTGAACCATGAAAGAATAAACAGAAGATGATGAACTGAAGTTACAGTAATAAAAAGACTCATTCTTTCCTTCCAAAACCAACAGCGACATTATGGACTTAAAATAAGGACAGAAATGTTTGGGAGACCAAATTCCCGATCAATATTATCCATTAAAGCTTCATCTTCAATTTGCTCAGTATCTCTCAAGCAGATTTCTGGTATGTCTCTGAAGAAAGAGTGATGTGATGGATGTGTGCGCGTGGCAGATGTATCCAGATGTGTGATGGAGTCAGCGGGCTCTCTGATAAATTCTGAGCGTCAGCTCCTGTTTAACCTGCGGTTCCTCCTGAGCACACGGAGCCATTAGAGCCCATTAGAGCACATATGTTCAGCTCTGATCCACAGGAGCGTCTCACACGAATACATATGAGAAACACTTCACCTTTACTCAGAGAAACAGCTCTCAAAACAATAACGTCAAATCATATGCAAATCTATATGGCCTGTATGGTGGAGCCTGGGGCTAGTTGTCACACAGAGTCACAAGGGCTATACTGTATATCAATTTTGTTTTTTGTTCAGAATCTGACCACATGCTGTCAGACATGTTTGAAATATTAAAGTCTTTATATTTTAAATTATTTTTATTATAAAGGAGAAGTAGTTCTAAAAATTTGTAAGAATATATATTCTTAAACCATTGACAAAGCATTTTATAACAAAAATTAAAACAGCTCTGCAAAATAATAAAATAAAATAACACGGATGTAATGTATATACTGATTGTTTATATATCCAGGGCAATATGTCAGGGATTGGGAGTTTAAATGTGTCCACATGCTATAGCATATGCATTAAGTTTTTTTTTTTTTTTTGCACTCTTTTTTTAAAAACACTTTTAAACTTACCCCAATTATTTATATTTTAAAGAATTCAATTTAATTACATTTTTAATTAATTACATTAAATTCATATTTAATACATTTTTGCAATTACAATTATTTAAATACAATTATTACAATTATTAAACACAATTATTTAAATATTTACAATATATAAGAATGATTAATTTAATTAATTGCAAATATTTATGGAATAAAAAAATAAAATGTGTGTTTTTTTCAATAATCATTTTATAATTTTCTCACTGTTTAAATTTCAGTAATAAATAATTATTGGCAGATTGTAACAACTTACCCCATGGTGGGACAACATGCCCTGCTATTGATTTTTGGGGTTGTGGGAATGTTCAATAGCTGAACTAAAGATTTGTGCACGCAAAGGCATTTTAAAGCTATGTTGGGAAAAAAGTGAAAAGTGTGACAACTAGCCCCAGTCTCCTGTATAATCAGCACAAAAACTTTCCACTTTCCAGCAGCATGTTTCATAAACCCTCTGGAAGACCTTCAGAACAGGCCTCCAAATATTCCCCGACACATAAATAAATATATAAAGTTAAGCCTCAGAAACGATTGTGTAGTGCGTCTCTGCGTGTATTAATAAAATATTTATATTCCCGGCGTTGGGCGAGCAGCAGAGATGGGGTGAGATGTTGCGATCAGAGGTGGAAGTGTGCGAGCGAAACATCCGTGTGATGTGATTGGACGGGATTTGCGTCCGTCAGGCTGTCCACGGGAACCGTGAGCACGTCTCGAGGCTTGTCAAAGCCTGTGTGCTTCTCCCTCTGACAGGGTCAAACGGAGCCGGCGGAAAATCTCACTGTCAGCTATTCCGATATTAAATATTAGAATTCTCATTGTTATAAGGACTCCTACTAAGAAAGCATAAGCCTCTTGACTTATGAATTTTAAAAGTGTTTAAATCACTGAGAAGATTCTTCCGCCGGTGACCGTAATCTTTAATAGGTCTGTGAGACAGGTAGAGCGATAACTGTACCGAATTAGAGCAATTGTTAAGGAAAAGAAAAGAAGCTAAAGTGTCTCTCTCTTTCTAGCTTATCGTCGGCTGCAAACCGGCGTCCGGCTCTCGGGGAGAGCTGAGCCACTGCTGCCAGCTACACTAAAGCGTAGATTACTTTACCAGTTTGGCTCCACTGCCAATTGGATTAAACTGCAGTGCCCTGGGCCTCACGCTGCCATGTTTGACAGCAAACACGCGTCCGGCTCGCAGACGGATGAGATGGACTTATTCAAAGTCGAGCTTCTGCTTTTATCGGCCCCATTTATAGCATTAGGAGAGACCTGTCAGGCTTTTATCAGGCCCTGTGCTCCGATTGTTTGCTGGAGAGATTGACCATAACCAACAGGATCAGCTGCGTCCGCGAGGTGAAACGCCGGAATTTGTTTTGAACAATGTGGAGATGGAGAGCAAAGGTGTTTGATTTCCCCCCGTCACGCGACTCTTCTGGTTTTGGAGCCACGAGACTCCGTTCTTGAATTCTGGAATGCCAAAGAATTCCAGAGCTTTCAAAACATGAAACAGATTTTGTGCGTCACAAACAATCACTTGTGAAAAATAAACACTCTTTCTTCTGTTGAAGGTTCTTGTATTACAAATATTGAATAAATGCATCAATGTAATTCACTGAGGTATATTTCCAGAAAAAATGCAGAAACTATTAGTTGTTGTGCAGAATATGATTGTTTTTTTTTTGTTTTTTTTTAAGGTGCATTCAACTTTCAGTCCATTTTTTTGGTGGTTGAAAACTGATAAAGATAGTATTCTTATATATGTTCAGGATGATTTGAAAAATATCTTGACCCTTTCATACATGTACAATTTAAAAGATGTACAGTTATTGATAGTCTCATCTAAATTTAATTGATAAATTAATTTGCCATTAAAATGGCCATTCTCAGACAAGGATTCTCCATCATTTCCTGCTATATGGGGTTGCATCTCAGTAGTTGAAAACCTAAGAAAGGGCCCAAAGGTTCTTGCAATTTAATTTCTGATCAGAGTATTAATAAATATTTTTGTAAAATTATTCATGTGTAAACAGATTTATGTTTCAGTTGCTGGCAATACACTGAGTGTTTCAGTGTCTATCCAAATGTACAAAAATGCACATTTCCACAAGTTTGAGGTCAGTAAGGTGTTTTTTTTTTTTAAAGAAATTAATAGAATCAATACTTTTATTCATCAAGGATGCACTGAATTTACAATGTTGTAAAATAAATGCTGTTCTTTTGAACTTTCTATTCATCAAAGAATCCGGAGGAAAAAACCAAAGTATCATGGTTTCCACAAAAATATTGTGCAGCACAACTGTTTTCAACATTGATAATAATCAGAAATGTTTCTTGAGCAGCAAATCAGCATATTAGAATGATTTCTGAAGGATCATGTGACACTGAAGACTGGAGTTATGATGCTGAAAATTCAGCTGCGCATCACAGAAATAAATGCCACTTTACAATATATTCTCATAGAAAATAGTTCTTTTAAATTGTAATAATATTTCAAAATTTTTACTGTATTTTTGATCAAATAAATGCAGCCTCGGTGAGCAGAAGAGACTACTTTCAGAAACCTAAAATCTAAGCGACTCCAAACTTCTGCGACTAAGATCCTGAAGTCAGATTTTGGCCTTCTGTGATGTTCAGCACTAAAGTTGATCTGTGTGTCTTTGCTGTTTACGTTCCTGACAGGCGCTCAGTGCGCGTGTGAGTTGTGCATGCGTTGGTTTAATGTTTGGAGTGGATTAGCGCACAGTCGATCAGTGTGGAGTTGTGTAGTTGTGTCGTCAGGCATTACTCTGGGACAGAAGGTGGAGGAAATGTTAAATTAATGAGCCCGTGCCAACTCGCTGCAAATGAAACGTGTAAATACATTGATCTTTTTCTCTCTTCTTTTCTTTCTTCCTTTTTTCTTTCCCTCCCTCCCTACTTCAACCTAATGGCATCTTCGTGTTTTTTCAGATCGCAGCGGAAGAAAAACCTGTTCGGAGTTCTCCGTCACAGCGTCTGCGTAAACAGCGCTCGCTCTTATCAGCCGGGCGTCTCTCCCCAGGCTACGGCAGATTTTTCATTTAGCTAAAAGCGCGGTGAGAGGTCTATGAGAATGATAATCCTGGCATGGGCCGCAGCTGGTATTTTCCTGCCGCAGATGATTAGTGGAATGTTTTCCATTCGACCTGGAGAAATTCTCTCAGTGGGAAGTTAACATCCGCTTAACTGTCTTTAGAGCTGCGGTTTCATCAGTCGCCATCTGACGCTCCTAAACACACGTGAGAGAGAGAGAGAGAGAGAAAGAGAGAGAGAGGGGGGGGGGGGGGGGGGCTGCTAAAGGATGAAGACCTTCTCTTCATGTTTAATTATAGGGGGAGGACAGTATGAGCATGTGTATCACAGTATTGCTATATATCACAATATGCCAAAAAGTCAGCAAAAAAATGCACTAAATAACCAAGTTGCTTTTTTTATTATTTTATTTATTTATTTATTTATTTATTTATTGCACAAAATGCATTGCAAAACAAAGGTGCATCATCTTATTTGAAAATTTTCTCTGTGGATCAGATTATTCATGTCAAGTCAAGTCACCTTTGTTTATAAAGCGCTTTTAACAATTTTTTTTTGTAACAAATCTTTACAGTATTAAATAGGAAAACAGTGTGTCGATAATGCAAGAGGACAACAGTAAACACTCAAATTTTTAAAGTCAGTTCATCATTGATTAAGTGATGTCATCGTCCAGCTCAGTTCAGTTTAAATAGTATCTGTGCAATCAAGTCAAATCAGTATCGCTCGAAATTAAGTGTCCCCAACTAAGCAAGCCAGAGGCGACAGCGGCAAGGAACCAAAACATCAACGGTTAAATTCATATGAATGCATATGAAATTAATATGAAATGAAAATCTGACATCAGTGCAAAAACAACTTTAAAATAACACTAAGAATCTGATTAGATGAGGCATATGAAGCTCATGAAAAATACATGCCAGTGTCAACAATTTTACGAAAATGATATTACGTTGCTTCTTGCACGTTTCACAGCAGATTCAAAGTGAAATGTCAAGTGATTGGTGCTAAAAAGACCGTTCAGTTTTCTCAGAAACAGATAAACGTGACTGCCAACATTTTATCAAGTTAGTTCATGCACGTATTATATTGTGCATGTTGAAAGAGTAGTGATAAAAGGTCAATCACATTTGAAAATACTTTTACATTACATTTACATTTATGTATTTAACAGACACTTTTATCCAAAGCAAGATACAAAACACTTAAAATAACATACCACCTACACAAATGCCTACCCTAAACCTGAAATCATTTGAGTTCAAAACTATAAACTCTAAAAACACTAAGAATCTTATTAGATGAGGCTCATGAAAAATACATGCCTGTGGCAACATGATAAATCTGAAAAGTGAGAAAGTGAAAGTCATGTGATGTGTAGCCAAGTACAGTGTCCCATACTCAGAATTTGTGCATTTAACCCATCCAAGTGCACACACACAGCAGTGAGTAGTGAACACACACACACACACACACACACACACACACACACACACCGTGAACACACACCCGGAGCAGTGGGCAGACATTTTTGCTGCGGTGCCAGGGAATTCTTGCTCAAGGGTCTCTCCTCAGTCGTGCTATTGAGGGTGGAAGAGAGCACTAGTTATTCACTGTCCCCATCTACAATCCCAGTGACTTAAACCTGCATCACCATTGGGTTACAAGTCCAACTTTCTAACCATTAGGCCACAACTGCCCCCCCATTGCTTCTTGCATGTTTCAAGGTACTTTCAAAGTGAAATGTCCAGTGAGTTATGCTAAAAATTGTGTTCAGTTTTCATGCAATGTCTGATGAATGGCGCTAAAATGTTAAATGCTTTGCTGTGTTTGCTGTGCTAGACCTCTTGTATTGAATTGTGTTTCATGAACTCGCACCTGATCGCTCCACATATTAAATTCGGTGCTGTACCGGGTGCGCTACCGAGCAAGTTTACTGTGTCAGAAAAGACGTACTGGTTATGTGATGCAAACATCAAAATTTATTAGTTTACAAATAATGTACTTTGGTAAGAGTGTTTTATGCTCATAACATAGTGTAGTATTGAACAAGGAACTGCATGAAAATAATTCTACTTAAAATCTTTTTTTGATAAAAAAAAAAATATATGCCCCTGTAATCATAATTTGTGTGAAAAGGAATTAAAGTTGTTGGTTTTTTTACTCGCTCTAGTATTTCCTTTCAGCTGGAAACTGAAAATTCAAAAATATAGTTATAGGCATATCTTTTTCAATACGTCTAGGATGAAAATAGCCAAAAAGTGCAGATATGTGGTGCAAATCAGATTCATTCTATATGCTTCTTTGTTGTTCTCACATGCAAATGACATCAAGATAATAACTTTCTACTTCGAAGTGTTCACTTTTTAAATCAACATAAAAGCACATTTTGTTCACAAAGTACTAAGTGCCCAAAAGTGTGTGTTTGCAAAAGCTCTAGTTCCAGTGAAGTACACTGTAAAAATTACTTTTTCGAATTTGAAATTAAAACAAAGATTTTTTTTTCAAAGAAAATACTATTTCATTTTTTAGTCCGTTTTTTCTACAAAATGTCATGTCTAATTCAAAGTGTTACTTGCTGTTTCTTTGTAACTGTTTATAAAATTTACTAGCAATTTTTCCGAGTGAAAATTTTTTGTACACCTTTTTTTTTTTCAATGCAGAAATGCTATAGTAAAATCTCTAAAGGCTGATTCATCTGTACCTTTACACATCATGTGCGGTCATACAGCCTCTCTCTCTCTCTCTCTCTCTCTCTCTCTCTCTCTCTCTCTCTCTCTCTCTCCCTCCGGTGTGCAGGTGTGGGGTTCCTTCATTCGGAATTAAGCGCTGAGTCTGACAGCAGGTTTATCTGTCGTGTTCGACAGGTTTAAACATTCATTAAGGGTTCGGCTTAATTCTCCAGAGAAGGTGTAAATTCTCTGGAGCAGGTGTAACGTGTGAATTTACCATCCCAGCGGATCTGCTGGCGATTATTTCAGCTCGGCTTTGCCTGACGGAAATTGAATAAAATGCTGTTTCCTCCACCTTCCTTTTCACAAATACACCGCAGATGCATTCAGGTGCTCAGACTGCAACTTCAGCCGATTTCAAAGCTCACGTGTCAGATTATTAGGATCCACGTCACGCACATTCAACTCAATTTGCTTCAAAATGTATTCATTAAGAAATATGAAAGTTTTGCGAGAACAACACATGCTGTATGCATTTTTTAAGGCTTGTACAAATGTAAATTCTGTCAATATATTCTCAACTACATGTGTAACCCTGGATCACAAAAGCAGTCATAAGTTGCACAGGTATATTTTGTAGCAATAGCCTACAATACATTGTATGGGTCAAAATTATCGATTTTTCTTTTATGCCAAAAATCATTAGGATATTAAGTAAAGATCATGTTCCTTGAAGACATTTTTGTAAATTCCCTACCGTAAATATATCAAAAGTTAATTTTTGATTAGTAATCTGCATTGCTAACAATTTCATTTGGGCAACTTTAAAGGCGATTTTCTCAATATTTAGATTTTTTTGCACTCTCAGATTCCAGATTTTCAAATAGTTGTATCTCAGCCAAATATTGTCCTATCCTACATAAATGGAAAGCTTATTTATCCAGCTTTCAGATGATGTATAAATCTCAATTTAGAAAAAAAAAATTGAACCTTATGACTGGTTTTGTGGTCCAAGTGAATGTGTCCATTCAAAACCTGTATGACCTTCTTTCTTCTTTGTAACACAAAAGGAGATGATTTCATACAATAAAAGCGTAAAAAATGACAAAACCACACGAGTATGGATTTACAGGGTACAGAATGAATAAATGATAACAGAACTTTCGTTTTTGTGTGGTTATACTAGGAAAGGATTGTTAACATGAAACAAAACACAATTGTGTGTATTAACCTGAATATAATAACAGTATTTTCGTGAGATGTTTATCTGATAGGCCTAATTACACAGGCTACATTGAGCCCCATTGGAGTGCACTCGTCCGTCGATAAAGCAACCCAATGAGAAGGAGTCAGAGTCAGTCACTTATGAGTAACTGTGGGGCGTACGAGCATTCAGCACATCTCTCTCTCTCTCTCTCTCTCTCTCTCTCTCTGTAGCCTGAGGTCAGAGAGCAGAGCACCATATGCACTTGCACAATGAACCCAAACTCACACACCCCCGTTTGTCCTGAAGACTCATCTGTGCTCGACTCTGCGTGTGTAAGACAGACGAGATCAAGCTCACTAGCAAATACATCTGCTTGAGTAGAAATGAACTCAAAGTAACTGCTAACATAACTACACTTGCAGTAGCAACACAGTTGCTTTCAAAACTGTGTAAAGTTTCCCAGTTTTTCCAACAAGTAGCAGTGTAGAGTCACAAAACATCATTTATATTGCATTATATTGTGTCTGTAGCCAAACGAGATTAGAAAATATTCACACTTGCTCTCCTAAATTGTCTTGTCTCTCTTATAAAGTGTTAATACTGGGGTAACACATTACAAATAGTACGAGTTACGTAATCAGATTACTTTTTCAAGTAAAGTAATGCATTACTTTTAAATTTATAGTGGAATATCTGAGTTATTTTTTCAAATGAGTCACACCAGTTACTTTGTTTCTCATGTATTGACTGACAGCTCTCCTGTCCCCATGTTGAGAGAAATTGGGAGTAAGTTCAGAGGCGTTTCCTTCAGCCTGAAGCAAAAATAAATAAGCAAGCCCAGTCCAAGTGACAAAAAGTAACGTAATGCATTACTTTTCATAAAAGTAATTAAGTAATGCAATTAGTTACTTTTTTTTATGGAGTAATGCAATATTGTAATACATTACTTTTAAAAGTAACTTTCCCAACACTGATATTGCATTTGGGAAATCTGATTAATTTTAGCCAATCTACTCTTCTGGATGCTGCTGTATGAAGTGATTAACCAACTCAGTCCAATTCAATCCAATTCAATCATCCAATTAATTAAAAGCTGCTGTGCATCACAGAGATTATTAAAGCCAGGTATATAAATTATTGTTAAGTTATATTAATTGTATGTTGTGTAAATGAATGTTTAAATTTCAAGTTATACTGTCAACCTAATTGAGATCCTCTTTGGTACTGCTCTAATATCAAAACTAAACATAAATTTATTACTATGATGAAATGTTTTTAAAAATAGTTAAACTTAATTAGCGCAGTTAGCTTTATTTATTAGAGGTTTGTAAAATAAATACATAAAGCAATGTTGACATTATTAACTAAAACTAAAACTGACAGTTGCTTTTGTTAATTGAAAAAAACTCAAGTTAAATGAGTTAAAATTAAATTAAATTAAATGTAAATATTAATTAAACTTAAAAAAACAAGTAACTAAAGCAAATTTAAAATGTAAACAAAGCTGAAATAAATCAAAGCTAAATAGAAATATATATAATATATATAAACTTAAAACTAATAAAAAATTACAAAAACATAAAATTACTATACAGTAACTTAAACTAAAATTAAAACTGAAAATATAAAAAATAAAAAGGAATTCAAAACATTAATAGCTACTATAATAGTATAGAACTACTAAAATAACCCTGCTTTAAAGGAGTGGTTTAATTTTATCTTAACTATGCTAAAACAAATTTGGTGCAAAATAATTTTTACTCCGAAACTGAATTTCACAAATAATTACAAAAAAATGGTAAGTAACATTATAAAAACACCGAAAAGGTATTTTCTTGTAAAATATACTTCAATATTCTGTTTTATTTACAACTTCGAAGAATTATGTTTTGTGTGTGTTTAAATGATGTTTAAAGTTAAAGTTTGACAAACAGGAGTTTGTTCAGCGCTGGTCTTACTGACTGTTTACTTTCTCGTGCTCATCTCACTGATTTCTCCTCTCCAGCATGTGTTTGTCTGAGTAAAAGCTGATTGGAAATATCTTGTGCTGGTGTGTATTTCTGGTCAGAACGTGGACTGCAGGTCTGCGCTGGGTAAAATTGTTATTTGGCTCCAGCTTGTTTATCTACTGGTCTAGACTGTGAGGAGACCAAAGATAATGACTTATTTGACAGATATAAACCACACAGTTTGGCACTGAGTTTGTTGGCCTTCAGCTCATCTCATTACCACAAACACACAGAGGTCCTGAAATACTAGGAGTCAAGTTTTTTGTTTTTGTTTTTGTCAGCTTTTAATGGACAATAATAATTTAGCAGAATGATGTACATTTTAAGTCTAATGCCCCCAAAATGTTACATTTTCCCATCATTTACTCACGATGAGGTTGTATACAACTGAAGTTTTGTAGAATGTTATTTTCATGAAATCATCATTAAAAGAGCATAAATAAATACAAGCATAAAATATCATAACAGCTGTCCATATAACTCTTCTGAAGTCAAGATGTTTTGTGTGATGAACAAAACAAAATGTATGCCATTATTTACTGGAAATAAAATCATACACAATATTTAATTTGCACATATATGAGGAACAGATCCAAATTTAAATCCATTATTTACTGAAATAATGAAAATACATTATTACTTAAATTAATCATTTACTGGGGGGAAAAGTATACAATATTACATAATACAATATTTAATTTCTGCATATATGATGAATTATGAATGTTTGTTTCTGGCATGGGATTAAAAATGTAAAAAGTAAATGCTAAATTTTAATCTCACAATTCTAACAGTTCTCTCATGATTTCAAGAAGAAATTCAGAAATGTGAGATATAAACTCAAAACTACAACAAAGAAATAGTTCTAAGTTTATATCTTGCAGTTGCAAAAAAATAAATAAATAAAAATAATAATAATAATAATAAAAAAATAAAATAAAATTATTCTTAATAATAATAATAATAATAATAATAATAATAATATTAATAATTCTGAGATTCTTTTAATACAAATGTTAAATTTCCAGGAGCAAATCTGTCATTTTGCAAAAAAAAACAAACAAAAAAAAAAAACCCCTTTGCCAAAAGAGCTCTCAATATGATTTTCAGTTAAATTTGTTTTCATTCCTCACACAAAGCTATCATATAACTTCGTTAGACACATTAACGACTATTATGAATTTACTTTTATGGTGCATTTTGAAATGTCAAAGCTGTGATCTCTACCCATTGTTATTATACTGAACATCATGTTGTTTTAAACCCTTTAAACTCTATCATCAAAAAGTCCAGAAAACGATGACAGAATGTACATCCTTTATTTAAAGGAACTGTCAACTAGACCAAATGATTCCGATACGAGGAACCTGTAGGGATGTGATTTGTGGGAAAGTGCTGTTAAAGTTGGAGTCTTTCACAGTGAGATTAGTCAAAGAGACCCTGCTTCTCATCTCTCTCTCGTCTGATCTCTCGCAGAGTTTTTCTCACCTACCAGGCAGCTGGAATTTCTCCCAGGACCTGCCAGATCTTCACATGTTTCCGCTCCACTCTCCAAATCACTCCGGATTATTCCGAGAGCTAATACCTGTATAGGCCCAAATCCTGAAGGATGGGATTTACTGAACACAAGCAGCACTAATAATGTGACACATTAATCACGAGCGCTGTTAACTTTCATCAGCCGGAGAGAGAATATATGTGTGTGTCTTTAAGCTTACAACAGAAACCTGCTGAATGACAATGACAGAGCGAAGGAGAACACACACACACACACACACACACACGTTAAGAGGTGCTTTACTCATGCAGAGAAGTGATGTGATCATGACTTACACAGGCTTGAATGTTCATGGATGATCAGGATTCCTCTCTATTTCTGCTTCATGTGAAAACTAACTAAAAGTATAAACATCACTAACTGAACTACATTTTCAGTATCTCTGCTTCATAACAGTGTTGCTTCTGCAGTAAAGACCCATGTTCTCCATTGTGTCTGAAACATGATACAATGTTTTCCTAAAAATTCCTATCAGATTGATGCAGTCAGATTGATTCGAATGAATCATTTTATGTAAATGAACTGATTCAAAACAACAATTTGCCAATTCAACTCCCAATGCAGTATAGGGTATTTCACATTTTCTATATAAAGAGATATTTACTGAAATGCAAATGTTTCAGTGTTATTTAATTATAAATGAGAATAAAATGAAAAAAAAAAATCAAATATATATATTTTATTATTATTATTATTATTATTGTTTGTATTCGTTTTAATTTATTTCAATTTTTAGTATACTTTTTTATTGTGTCTTTGTCATGTCACATATCATGCATTGTGTTTTTGTCACATATTTCTTTTAATTTTAGTTTAAGTTTTTGTTTAATTGTTATTGTGGTTTTTATTAGTTATTGTCATT
The DNA here is from genome assembly GCA_039654775.1 of Spinibarbus caldwelli. Classification (NCBI taxonomy): domain Eukaryota; kingdom Metazoa; phylum Chordata; class Actinopteri; order Cypriniformes; family Cyprinidae; genus Spinibarbus; species Spinibarbus caldwelli. Next base: position 1,769,534 of record CM077236.1, on the reverse strand, counting down.
TTATTAGGTTTTTTTTTAATCTATACAGTTTGTATCAAGATTTAGTTATTTTAGTACAAATTAAACTAAAATGAGTAATGCTGCCTTGCAACTATAGCTGAAATAAAATGTTTACTTTTTTTTGTTTGTTTGTTTTACTTTATTTGAAGTAACATTTTTTATTATTAATTTAAAATTTTATTGTGTTATTATTTTTATGGTTTTTGATTTAGTTTAATAACCCTGCACTATTCATCACTATTTTTCTACTCCATAATAGAAGTTACTGTGTTTTTGTGTTAGTTTTATTAGTTCAGTTAAGTATGAATTTGTCTTAATTGAGATTCTCATTGTGAAACATGCCACTCTGATTAATTCTTCGTATCATATTTCAAAACAACATTACCCATGAAATAATTAGCTACATTATTATAATAGTAAATTCATTAGTAGCATGTATGTAACTAACTAGTCGTTTGACTGCAGTTGAACAACCTTAAACTATGAAGCTGTTTACACTGTGTCACATAATGCAGTGAATCCACTGACTTCAATAGTGATGCTGCATCACGAGGAAAAACACAGGAGTTTGGGAAAGTGACACTACGTCAATGTGTGTGTGTGTGTGTGTGTGTGTGTGTGTGTGTGTGTGTGTGTGTGTGCGTGTGTGTGTGTGTGTGTGTTTACAGTTGAGACGATGATGATGAAGAGTTTCTGAGCTTAAATGAAGAGTTGGATCTTCATCATTGGAAATTCTCTCTCTCTCTCTCTCTCTCTCTCTCAGTGTTGGATAGATCAGTAATCAGTGTGTGTGTGTGTGTGTGTGTGTGTGTGGTAGTAGGCAGGAGTGTTTGGTAAATGATCAGAACTTTAATTGCTGTGACCCGTCATGCACCAGAGACTCAAATACAGGAAACACACACACACACACACACACACTGAAAGCTATTTAGTTGAATCCAGCTCTTGTCTCACGGCATTCGGTGCGAAATATTCCTCAGGTCTCGTGTGTCTCTCTTTAACCTCACGTAATAAAACCTTTTAAGAATCCAGGGAAAAATGACCTTTTCTAGTGACTGTTTTTAATTCATGAATATGGTGAGCTGAGCTAATAAATGTGCTGAAAGTGTGTAATTTAGAGACACATATTTATCTCTCTGAGCTTCTTCAGGAGAAATAAAGAAGAAGTGAATTAAAGGTAATTGATGAAAGAAAGAAAAATGGAGGGACAAAAGCTGAACCGATGGAACATCATGAGAATGATCATCAACTAAATGTATCCTGTGATTTTAAATGTTCAGAGTGCTTTGTTTCAGGAATGCACCTGAAAAACACATTCAGATCTCATTCAGCATTGATTTTAATGCAAGTTTAGTCCAAAAACTCAAATATGAAGGATGCATATTTACCTCAATTACAGATTTATTCATATATGTTTCTTTACTAAATAATACAATGCATAATGAAATCTGAAACACAATCACAATTCAAGCATAAAGAAACAAATGCACTGATATTATAATTCATTTTTTAAAAGCAGTGGATTGGATTTTCATTGTCAGACTGATGCATCATGATTGCTTACACTCTTTGAAGATGATCCAATTAATCTATATTATGATTTTACTCAAAGAACAGTCATTGCAGTTGCTATAACAAGGTCCAAAACTACTTAAATTCAAGTAATGCTGACAATTTTGCGTGAATTGAAAACCAGCCATACCTAATGATAAATATAGAACTAATTTAGCAGAACTTGTATTATTGAAAATGCACAGAATTTGTGTAGACCTGTAATTTGCCTTATATATTTTGTTCTGGTGGCTCACAGCACATGGATAAAATCACAAAAATGTTAGCATTCCTACAGCAGTTAAACTTAAACAGAAACTAAGGTTATGTATTTTTTAATTCTGTTTTCTGCTTCTGTTAATGAGTTCTCCGACAGGAAGTTCTAGAGGAATCTTGGGAACTAAACTTTCAGAGCTTATGTCATATGTCTATTTTAATTCATACCGACGGCTCGGAAGAAAGAAGACCGGAGTTCGCAGTCAGAGAGAGAGAGACGCACAATGTATAAATGGAGATTAATTCAGATTTTTGCTTGCTCAGTACTTACAAAACTAAAGCAATTTATATTCCTTCTCTTAACGATCCCTTTTCTCTGATTGCAGCAGTGTAATCTAATTGTAATTATGATAGCATCAGATTTATGCAGACGCTAACATGATTGGAGTTACTCATTGCATTAGAAACTAATTTTTGATTAATGATGAAAGGGGCTGTGGAGAAGCAGAAATGTTGGTGTGTGTTTTATCTGTGACTGAAGGCGGCTGATTCCTTCCTACAGCTCAGAGGGGCAGATATCAGAGACGAGGGGGCGGAGCCACACCACTCACACACACACACGCACACACACACACACACACACACACACACACACACACACATGCACGCACACATTCCATAGGCGTAATAGTTGTTCTACTGTACAAACTGTATTTTCTATCCCCTTACCCTAACTCTACACCTAAACCTACCCCTCACACACCATTTTTTTACATTTTCCACAAAAAAAAAAAAAAAACAAAAACAAAAAAAAACATTCTGTATGATTTATAAGTTTGTTTAATCATGGGTACCAAAAAATGTGTTTTTAGTGTAACTGAGGTACTATTATCATTTTTATTGATAATATGAATAGTTTTTATTAGTATATTTTATTAGTATATTTTTAAGTTTTAGTCATTTTTTCCCCTGTGTTTTGTCTTTTTTATTAGTTTTTATTATGTCTATATAGTTTTAAATATTTGTATTTTAGTTTTTGTTATTTTAGTAGATAAGGTTAAACATTTAAACATAGAAACGTGAAAAACTGAGAAATGTTTATTTTATTTTATTTTATTTTAGTTTACATTTATTTCATTATAAGGTTTTAGTTTTAGTTAACTATAATAACATTACAATAACCCTACATTTGGGTTAGTAATACAAACTTTTGCACCCAATTTATGGGTGAATATCACAAAATTTCCCAATAACATAAGTCGTCGTCATATTTTACCATAACATTATAAAGAAAAAATAATTACATTTTCTCTAAAGAAAATAAAGTTTATTTCTAGGATTTTGAGTCACAATTTTATTTTCATGACAATTACCTGCTAATTGTCAAGTCAAGTCAAGTCACCTTTATTTATATAGCGCTTTTAACAATACAGATTGTGTCAAAGCACTTAACAGTATCAAATTGGAGGATAGAGTGTCAGTAATGTATAATAATAAGATTAAACACTCAATTTTCAGTTAAAGGCATTTCATTATTGAATTCAGAGATGTCATTGTCTAGCTCAGTTTAGTTTAAATAGTATATATGAAATCAAATTGACGATAATCGTTAGAAATTAAGTGTCCCCAACTGAGCAAGCCATTAATTGTAATTAATGTAATGCAAAAAATAAATATATAAAATAAAAAATACATATATATATATATATATATATATATATATATATATATATATATATATATATATATATATATATATATATACAGTGGGTACGGAAAGTATTCAGACCCCCTTAAATTTTTCACTCTTTGTTATATTGCAGCCATTTGCTAAAATCATTTAAGTTCATTTTTTTTCCTCATTAATGTACACACAGCACCCCATATTGACAGAAAAACACAGAATTGTTGACATTTTTGCAGATTTATTAAAAAAGAAAAACTGAAATATCACATGGTCCTAAGTATTCGGACCCTTTGCTGTGACACTCATATATTTAACTCAGGTGCTGTCCATTTCTTCTGATCATCCTTGAAATGGTTCTACACCTTCATTTGAGTCCAGCTGTGTTTGATTATACTGATTGGACTTGATTAGGAAAGCCACACACCTGTCTATATAAGACCTTACAGCTCACAGTGCATGTCAGAGCAAATGAGAATCATGAGGTCAAAGGAACTGCCTGAAGAGCTCAGAGACAGAATTGTGGCAAGGCACAGATCTGGCCAAGGTTACAAAAAAATTCCTGCTGCACTTAAGGTTCCTAAGAGCACAGTGGCCTCCATAATCCTTAAATGGAAGACGTTTGGGACGACCAGAACCCTTCCTAGAGCTGGCCGTCCGGCAAAACTGAGCTATCGGGGGAGAAGAGCCTTGGTGAGAGAGGTAAAGAAGAACCCAAAGATCACTGTGGCTGAGCTCCAGAGATGCAGTCGGGAGATGGGAGAAAGTTGTAGAAAGTCAACCATCACTGCAGCCCTCCACCAATCGGGGCTTTATGGCAGAGTGGCCCAACGGAAGCCTCTCCTCAGTGCAAGACACATGAAAGCCTGCATGAAGGACTCCAAGATGGTGAGAAATAAGATTCTCTGGTCTGATGAGACCAAGATAGAACTTTTTGGCCTTAATTCTAAGCGATATGTGTGGAGAAAACCAGGCACTGCTCATCACCTGTCCAATACAGTCCCAACAGTGAAGCATGGTGGTGGCAGCATCATGCTGTGGGGGTGTTTTTCAGCTGCAGGGACAGGACGACTGGTTGCAATCGAGGGAAAGATGAATGCGGCCAAGTACAGGGATATCCTGGATGAAAACCTTCTCCAGAGTGCTCAGGACCTCAGACTCGGCCGAAGGTTTACCTTCCAACATACAATGACCCTAAGCACACAGCTAAAATAACAAAGGAGTGGCTTCACAACAACTCCGTGACTGTTCTTGAATGGCCCAGCCAGAGCCCTGACTTAAACCCAATTGAGCATCTCTGGAGAAACCTAAAAATGGCTGTCCACCAACGTTTACCATCCAACCTGACAGAACTGGAGAGGATCTGCAAGGAGGAATGGCAGAGGATCCCCAAATCCAGGTGTGAAAAACTTGTTGCATCTTTCCCAAAAAGACTCATGGCTGTATTAAATCAAAAGGGTGCTTCTACTAAATACTGAGCAAAGGGTCTGAATACTTGGGACCATGTGATATTTCAGTTTTTCTTTTTTAATAAATCTGCAAAAATGTCAACAATTCTGTGTTTTTCTGTCAATATGGGATGCTGTGTCTACATTAATGAGGAAAAAAAATGAACTTAAATGATTTTAGCAAATGGCTGCAATATAACAAAGAGTGAAAAATTTAAGGGGGTCTGAATACTTTCCATATCCACTGTATGTGTGTGTATATGTCACAATTCGCTGTAGGAAAGACACTGGAGACATGGAGAAACGTTTAACAGTCTTTAATCCAGGAAACACAGGGAATAATCACAACAGGAGCTTGAGCAACACACGTAGTAAACAAATAGACCCGACAAACACAAACTGAACAGACTGGGGCTTAAGAACACTGGATAACGAGGGACAGACAGTTGCGGGGAATTAACTAATAATCAAACTAAACAAGGACAGGAACAAGACATAAAACAAAACAAAGAAAAAAAAAAAAAACAGGAACTGAAACACAACACAACACAGGTCCAATCCTGACATATACTGTGTGTGTGTATATATATATATATATATATATATATATATATATATATATATAATTAAAAAAAGAGAATAAACATTGGTGAATAATGAGAAATTCCTTCACAATGATAAGAAGAAACTCAAAAGTAAAACATCTGGATGCATTATGATGATCATGATCTGGGGACAAAACATCCTTCTTTGAAATGAAAATTTCACAATCCAAAAACAAAAAAAAGATGACCAAACACCCGAGAAGACATGATGCCAACCCCTCAGAGGACCTCAGATGATGCCAACCCTCAGATAACATACAGAACTACCAAATTTCGCAATAAGTTAAATTTATTGTATATATATTATATAAATATATTGTAGAAACTTAATTTCCTGTAAAGCTGCTTTGCAACAATTTGTATTGTGAAAAGCGCTATACAAATAAACTTGAATTGAATTGAGTATTTTGATGGAAATGTTGTGTTGAGGTGTTTTGTTGTTGTATTAGCCCATGTTCCTGGTATTTCCAGGATTATTCTGGATGAAGGTCTCTTATCTCAGGAACACATGCTTCGCTGTCAGTCTCACCTGACCCGTTTCTCCATGACGACTCGTTACTGTGACATTCCATCACTTAATGACATTTATATTTCACCTCAAGCCTTAAATATTAACTCTCTCTGTTATAAGCAGACTAATAACATTAGTCTCAAGCTATAAAGCTGATGTGGCAGCAGCACTTGGTGCTGTTTTAGATCAACCTGATCTGATGGTCCAAGATCCGTCTAAACCTGAGACAGTTTCTACACACTAAACATGCAAGGAAACACATTTACCAACTCATCGTCCCTTCTGTAGGGAAAAAAAAGAGACTTCTCTTAGACAGCAATGAGATGGAGAGAACGCAGTTTCTCCATGAATCCAATACAGTTTCCCTAAAAATCTCACGTTTGACTTCTAAACAATCACTGTTTTCATCATTAAAACTGCATTTCATCCATTTATTTTGTCACATTAATTTCAGAGTTTTCTTAATCAGTACTACAATTCAAAAATGAAAAACTGAAATTCACTTCAGGTTGTGATTTTGGCATAATTTTGATTTCACTTAAAAATGAAATGCACCACTTTTCAACTTTCCAATTTTAGTTGGTGTTTTAGTCTTATAATAATAATAAGACCTTGTTTGACTTATTTATTTATTTTTTTGTAGGGGATTCATGGAATTCTCAGTGATTGTTTTCATTAGTCTCTTAACTGTCACTTTTATTAAAAAATGCACAAAGAATTAAAAAAAAAAAAAAGTAAAATTGCTTTTACTAAAAGGAAAATGTACTTATTCATCATAAAAAAATAAGGTTATAATGCAAAAACCCTTAATGGTCTTAAATTAGCATTAGTTGTATTTATGTAATATTTAATTTTTTCATTAGTTTCATAAAAACTCATAGCTGGGTTTTGATGAAAATACTGGAGAAAAAGATCTATTACACACATAAAATGTCATAATTTTTCATAACCAGTTTCTGTACGTGTAATGAGTCCACTGGAGGCGAGCGTAGTGAAGAACCCAAGTGCAGTGTATTTACAATCATGAAATCCAAACATCCAAACATAATCCAAACAAAGACAGACTTGACTTGACTTGACTTGACTGGACCAGAGACAGACTTGGCATGGCATGAATGGACTAGACTCACCAACAGCAGGTTACAACATTAATACATGACAAGGATCAATGGCAACGACATGGCTGCTTATAACAAACAATGAGAACCACATGACAAGAACCAATCAATGGAGACAAGACACATGACTTAGAACAACCAATCAGAACATGACACATTGAACAAGGGAACCAATAGCAAGGAGACAAGAGGGCAAGGGAAGCATGACACAAACAGGAACTATAACTAAACTTCAAAATTAAAGACACAGAACCCAAAACAGACCTTACAGTACGTTAACTAGGCATCACTGATACGTACAGTAAATGTGGACGATCATGTAATGTTTTTGGGTTTATGAGTAATCTCTTACAATTAATTTCAATAAATGCCCTTTATGGACATTGTTGGCTCTTTGACAAACTGCTTTTGTTTCTCTGTTGTAAGTCACTTTGGATAAAAGCATCTGCTGACTAATGTAAATGAACAGGGAATGATGATTTGGGTTCTTAAAGTTATAATGTGTTTCAAAGTACAATTAAATAATGATAAGAATAGCAGTGTTTTATCTCAACACATCAAGAAAAATTGATTTCTCATGATATTAGCCCTGTTTATAGCTCTGTGTTCTGAATTGTGTTCCTAATGTGTTACTATTTTTATTTTTAAAAGAAACATATAGTCAGAGATGATATTTAAACTAAATCTGCAATGTCCTGAGTGTCCCATTTTCCTCACATTCTCGTGTCCGTATGGACTCAGACGGGCCCCGGAGTCTCTCTGTATCTCTAGGGGCCAGTGAGTGTGTAATGTTCACCTGCTTTACAGCAGATTCCAAGTCTCACACACACACACACACACACACACACACACACACACACACACACACAGCACCTCTACTGAGACACACAGACGAGAGGGAATGTATTTATAGTGCCAGGGAGAAAACACACACACACACACACACACACACACACACGCACACACACTTAAACATATTAATGCATTTCAAAGGGAATTTTCATGTTTTGATCTCCAGGCGAAACTAGTAAACACACCGCAACGTGCATTAACCGATACACGACTGCATGTGGAAGAGAAACTCTAAATATATCAGTGGAAATTTATGCGGAATTACTGAGTTGAACAATCTGTTATTTGGTTTGATTTAGCATGCCTGATGGGCCGCTTCCCACAGTAACCTGATTTCCAGGTCTCCGCGGACTCCTTTAACTGCAGCTTACTGTGAGTTACTGCACTCACATCACTCCAGCAGCTCATCCAACCTGACCACAGGCAAACTCACCGCTGGACTCTGCTTTATGATGGAAATACTGCACGGAGAAAAAATCTATTACACTCATGTGAAGCTGCGCTGAGGTGAAGAGCACACGCAAGACCACGACTAAATCAAATTCTGTGTGTCAGTACCTGAAAATACAAATGAAAATTACTCACTGGAAACATGTCCAGGCCACATGTCAACTCAAAACCAAAAGAAAGAATTAAGAACTGGTACAGTAAAAGACCTTTAATAGACCTTACTTAACTTATTTGACACATTCAAATTTTTGGAGGAAATATTTGTTATTCTCAATGACTATTCTCATTTAGATTGTGTTTACTAAATAGTTCTTATTAACAAAGGGGGGAAAAAATGCCATTTTATAATCCAAAAACTATTAATGGTCTTACTTTAATTGTCTTTATGTAAACTATAACTGCATTTTTTATTATAATTTTGGGTGAAAGTCACCACTGGTTTTCCATTGCATTTTTAATCCAAAACCAAAAGAAAAATTCAGAAACAATATAAACAGAAATAGAAATGAAGTCTAATTCATGGCTGTAAAAGACCTCGTTTGACATATTTGACATATTCAAATTTTGAGGAGAAATTTTCTTATGCTCATTTGATTTTCTTGTAAAATGCAAAATAAATAATTTGTTTGTTGTTGTTTGTTTATTTGTTTTTGTTTTACTGAAAAGAAAAGTGCTTGTCATTAAACGTATCGTGCAAAAACTATGAACGGTCTTAATAGAGTCTTAACTGTCTTTATGCAAAATATAATTTCTGTTTTCTTCAGATTTTTGGGTGAAATGACCTGGTCGTGACATTTTGTGTTCAGAGGGCATCTTATAGTCGGCTCAGAGAGTGCAGGTCGCTTCAGGATATTACTACATTCTTAATTCTTACAGGCCCTCCAACCCACACACACACACACACACACACACACACACACACACACACACACACACACATACACACACCTCCATCTGTGCATATATTTCTTAAACACACTCAATTCATCCATGCACAAGAACTCTTGGGCTGCTGGCCCTCTGTGTGTGTGTTTGACACCTGTATGCCCGCTGGCACACACACACACACACACACACACACACACACACACACACACACACACAGACACTGATCTGTGGAGTCAGGCGCTATGTGTGTGTTCATGGTCTGAGGGCATGAACACACTTTTACACTCTGATGAACAACAGAGGGGAAAAGCGCTAAATGAATAAATGAAAAACAAAATGTGAGCACAGAAACATCCTTTCCTCAGGATGTGTGTGTGTGTAGCTGTAGGCTGATGTCACAGGTGAGAGGTGAAGCTGGATGAATTCCCACTTGTGCCATTAAACCAACCTAAACTAGCAGCACTAGTCTTATGTGATGCTGTATGTGATTAGCGTGATTATGGTGTAGTTAGTTTGGCTTGTATTGTGGTTAGTGGTCAATGTGGTAAGCACACTGCAAGAAAAAAACAGTTTATGTCCTGGCAGAAAATCACCAGTACCTTTTCCATGAAGTTTGCTCACATTTCCTTCAACCCTTAAACATAACATAGAAATTCAATGTACAAGTAAATCCTGTGAAATAATCAATACAGAAAATCATCCCTTCATATTAACAAAGTACATTGAGTGATATGTTTATAGACTTCCACGCACTGTTGTTAGTAAGGTTAGCATTGTGGTTAGCAGTATCTGATGCACTAAATTAGGGTTGCACAAATTGGGAAAAAAAACAAATAGATTTTTCTGATAAAAATTAAAAATGAAAATTATAAACACAATCAAAAAAGTGCTAGGTTTCCTGTACTTGATTGTAGGCCTGCACAATTTAATAAAAAAATATTTAAGAAAAAAATAAAATAAAATAAAATGATTATTATTATTATTATTACTACAGGTGTCAATACTATTATTATTTACACTACAGGTGTAAATACTACTATTACTACAGGTGTCAATACTATTATTTATTACAAACTTCTCTGAAGTCCGCCTCTTCTGCGGGACTAAAACAAATCAGCACATGGGATCTGTTTGTGATTTTATTTGAGTTTCGCACCTCACAGGTCATGTGTGGCGAGCGCAGCGGTCAGTCTCTGGGCAGCCCTGTGGCCCGTTCAATGGGGCGGGGCGACGTCCGTTCGAACGCCGTGATTGGCCGATCGGCTCGGACCTGTCAGAAACGTCCCCACAGAGAGCCTAGCAGATTTCAAACATGAGGATAGAGAGAAAAAAAATCAATTTTACTCCCTCTCACGCACCAGCGGCCACCGAAGTCTCTCGGCCGGCCCAGCGGTCAGAGGCTTCGGCTCCAGAGGTAGAGGGGTGACAAACTCCATCAGGAGCGGCCCAGAGTCCCAACCTGCTCCGCCACACCGCCATCGGAATAAACCTATTTATCTCCTTCAACCGAAGCCCTCCTCCGGACCGCAGGGACCGCCGCGGCCACAAACTTGTTGCGAGACAGAGAGGAAGAGAGCGGGGGGAAAGTGGCAGAATTCAGGGGTGTAAATGATGAATTACTTTTCATCAAGACACAGGAAACACAGAGCGAGCAGCACTGCGCCTCTGACCCGACGCCTCACAGCAGCCAATATCTTCATTCAAGAAGACAAGCATGAAATTACACAGAAAATGGGATTGTCATCAACCGGGCCCTTCAAATCAGAGTATCCAGTCATTACTGCTCATAGCCACATCATAGCCATATGAGGGGAGGCGTGAGTGTGTGTGTGTGTGTGTGTGTTACAAGAGCGCTTTCAACGAAACCAACACTCCTCACAGGAACTGAGAGAGTTTGACTGTACTTAGATATAGTCTGAGGACAAAACCGTTTCCAGAAGTGAGATGAACTTTTCTGATTTTTAAAGTTTTCTTATAAGTGTTGGAGTAGGGTTTGAGAAGGTTTTTACACAGTGTGCATCAGTGCGTCATCAGTATTGTACGTGTACATCATGATATTTTAACCATGCACAGCCCTGGAGTAACCATTGGGAGAATTGAGAAAATTCCAAGTGGGACACTTATAAATTGGGCTGGTACCACTTCAACATAAAGCCAGTTTCACACGGGACACGGAAAGAATGTTGAAACCAAGACCAGAGTGTGTTGAGACCAGTGGTGTATTGTAACGAAGTAATAATACTTCGTTACAGTACTTAAGTATCTTTTGGGAGTATCTGTACTTTACTTGAGTTTTTTTTATTTCAGCCAACTTTTACCTTTACTTCACAACATTTCCTAATTAAAATGTATACTTTTACTCCGATACATTTCACCGAAGCATATTCGTTGCTTACTACAATATAGTCAGAAGAACACAGACGGCAAGAAAGCAGGTTTAACGAATCAGTGGTCTGGCGTTTGCAAGTTAGACTCCTAAAAAACACCTTTGCTCATGTGCAAACAAGTGCACGCACAACCGCGGATGATTTCATTTTCCACTCAAGTCGAGTCTGGGGTGTGTGATACAGCATCGTCTGACATTTTCAAGTATAGGCTATATCACCAAATCACACACAGAGTGCACGCACGTTGATTTATAAGTCTGTTAAAACTCAAAATTCCAGGCATTCTAAATTGTAGACGGCAAAAATGCTTCTGTATGCTTTTTATATTTATATCATTTAATATAGTTAACTTCTATATCTATCTATGTCACACAAAGAGTACCGTTTTTCTGCAGATATCAGCATGGACACATTTAATAATCATTTTATACAAGTTCAGTAAAGCAATGTGACTTACATTTTAGACATAATATTGTTTGTTTTTGCTCAACTTTGCCAACGAAAATAGTTCCAAACAAAGATCACTGCACTGTTTTGCGTCTCTGAGCAAGGGACGGTGTTTACTTATTGAATGAATCAGCTTTTTGAACGAATCGGTTGAATAAATGATTCAGTGATTCACTCATTAACACAGCCAAATGCTTTGTTTTTGAATGAATCAGTCGTTTGAATGAATCGGTTGAATCTCAATGACTCACTCATTAACAGTCACTTGCTGCCACCTACTGGCGGTTTATATTTCACATTTTGACTATTTTTTTTGTATGTTTAAATTATTTCAAATATCAGTATTCAAAGTTTTATGTTAAAAACAAAACATTAGGCCTATTTATGCATAAGCAAATGCAGTTTAAATGCATCATGTCCCCTCTGAGATACATTAAACTGTGTAAATACATCTAAATGCTATTTCAGATTCAGATTCCAGAAATGTTTTCTTATGTTGGAATAAAAGACACTAAGTACCGGATGAAGTGCTTCTTATTCTTATCCAAAAATACAGAATGGAAGAAAGAGTTAAAACTGAACACAGTCTTGCTACTCAAGCTGTATGAATATTTTTTTAAGATATATTTATTTGCTTCTTTTCCATTTTGCATTTACTTGTACTTTTACTTTCAATACTTATGCACATACTTTAAGACTTTTACTCGAGTAATATTCTAAACGGTGACTTCAACTTCTACCAAAGTCATTTTTTGGTAAGATATCTGTACTTTTACTTGAGTATGGCTTTCAGGTACTTTATACACCACTGGTTGAGACCAAAACTAAACTAAGACAGGGCAAGATTGACCGAGTCAAGGCCAATGCCAATACCAAATCAGCACTCCTCTAATTCATCTGAAAGATCTACATTTGTTGTCTGAAGAATGTCTGATATTAAATCAATAATTGCAATTAGAATAATAAAACACTATATAGAGCTGTTACCAATCAAATTAAATCGCCAAATACAAAATGGATCTTTGCACTGCAGGTGTGGCACAGAAGCTGTCTGAATTGGTACAATATTGTAAAAATCAATGTTTTAACTATAAAATTTTGAATATTGAAATATGATGAAAAATAAAATAATACTTTTAAATATGAAACTAGAACCGACTAGGTGGTGGCAAATCACTTAATGAGTGAGTCACTGAATCATTTATTCAACTGATTCGTTCAAAGCAGCTGATTCATTCAGTAACTTTTTTCATTCATGCTTGAAATATAATTCACTTAATATTAACTTCTTGTTTGTTGAATGTTTGTATGAAATCATTATCATGTTTGCAATCATGTTCATATTCGTGAAAACAGCTCTCTTGTTCTAGTGGTACCATGTAATTATATATGTTAAAATATAAAAACAATCATAACTTGAATTTTTCTTGCATTTGTATCAATTTTATTGTTTTTTTGGTTTGTTTTCTTTTTACCCTGCACAACAGTCTCAAAAGAAATCAAATTAGAATTTAGTGCATGCAATCACATTACTGATGTAAATAAATATATCTGACAATGCACTGGCAAGTGAGAAATATCCCCGCATTTCAAAAGACAAGACAACACCGAGTACAAATGTGGTTGAGACTGAGACAAGACCAAGATCTTTGAAAAATGGACTCAAGACCAGTCTCAAGTGCTTTAGCACAAGTGTCTAATTCATTTTCAGTGAGAGGCACAGAAAGCGGCAAATCACAGGTGTTTTTTTTTTTTTTTGTAGCAGTGAAGATGGTGTGCAATATTAAAAATAATATTTGTAAATGCCACAAAGAGATGTGCACATGCATGCAACAGGATTTTGGGTGTAGGAGCATAAGAAAAAAAATAAAATTAAAATTAATAAAAAAAAAAAAAATTAATTAAAATAAAACAAAATAAAATAAAATAAAACAAAAAAAAACTGTTTTAAAAATGGACAAGTATTTGATTAAAATAAATAAAAATAAGTGACTTATAAATAAAGCAATTGATTTAAATAAATAAATAAATAAATAACCGGGCTGTTACAGTTTGCAATAAATGTTACCGTCACACAACTACACCAGGATGCAGTTTGTGGACAGAAGAAGTTTCCTGCTGCTGTCGTCCTATAGAACAAACACTACTGAGTCATGTGATCAACAACTAGTCGACAATGTGTGTGTGTATGGTGTAATTAAAGCATACCAGCTGAATCGATATGCAGATGAAGCTGTATGTGCGTGTCAGTGTGTGTTTCTGCAGTTGTAAGTGTTTGTGTGTCTGTCCATTACAGCAGATTTGTGTTCTCATCACAAACACCGTTCGCTGCTCGTTGACATTATGGAATCTGATTCTGTACAAGCAGATGCAGCCGAGCTTGTTTACAGAACACAGACACCAAGACACAACATCTAATGAGCAATCAGATGATAATTAGCAAACAAAAGCAAAGCGATCAGGAGTGAGGTGTGTGAATACTAATCAGACAGGAGTGAGAACGCCAGCAGCAGCGAGAGCTGATCTACAGGAGACGACTGCAGGTCTGGACACATATCAGACTGTCCAACACCCTCAACCTGAATGTGATTTATCACTGAGATCATCATTTACTCACCCTCATGACATTACAAACTCATAAGGAGAAATTCAGCTCTTCATGCAGATCTTTACTATACAACAACAGTTCATGGAGCACAGAAATCAAGCTCTAATGGAGACAAAAATGCTCCACAAAAGTCTCATAACAATAGTCCAGGGGTTCATTTTTTTGTCAGCCAAACTTCATAAACATAAAATATTTACTTGAAGTAACCTCTGAGATTTTAAGTTAATATTTCAATGATTTAACAGCAAATTTTGCACGTTCATGGTTCTCTTAGTTTGGGTAATGGTCAAATGACATGCAAGTGAACAGACAAAATATTTAACATTTATTTAGTAAGTGGTTTATTTAGATTGTTAAAATTATTTGTATACTGTATAGGACTGTATGTATAGAGCTATTTATTATTATTATATTATTATTATTATTATTATTATTATTAATAATAATAATAATAATAATATAAAAATGAAGACATAAGTATATTACTGTGGCCATTAAAATTATTCAGATTTTTTTTAATATGATAATTTGATAATCATATGGCTACTAAGTATTTGGTTTTACATTGCAGATTATTAATACTAATATTACTACTAATATTGCTATCTTAAATTCTCATATGTACCATATACTTATTTAATTAAATTGCAACTTTTGATTTGACAATTGCAATAAGTGATTTCAGTTTTATTTTGATTAACTGTGCAGCCACATTTATTTATTTTAATTTTAAATTCAATGTAATTATTACATTTTCTTCAGCTCAAGATCCCTGATTTGGGAAACTCTGCAATAGTCCATATTACACACCTGAACCCAAATTTAACATATTCATTGAAAATTCAATGAGCATTTGAGGTCTACAAAACTTCAAGACCTCTTGTCCTCTCCATGACAAGCATTTATTAAAAGCTAAACTGCAGAAACGAGTCGCTCTGAACTTCAGCAGTTTCTGACGTCACACAAATGTTCAAGGCAGAGACTGTCTGTCAAAGTGCTCTACATTTAATGTCTTTTATTCCCCAACAGTTTAAAGACGCATTTAAATGTACAGTTTTATATGATCAGATTGAGCAGACAGACACTTTCTGTGCTGTTAGCAGAGCTCATCCATCACAGCAAACAGACACAGACACTCATTCATATTAATGAAAGGGGCGGGGTCATTCTAATCAGGACACGCCCACTCAGAAAACTGGCCAGTTTTAAAACCATCAAACTAAATCAATGTTTTTGGCCTTTAAGTTTAAGGCCTTTTCAGGTGACTCATTGTAGTGCTTCATAACTTCCACATGAAGTGCTGCACAAAAACTTTCTGTCCAGTAATTTAGTTCAAAATCTAAATCAGAAAAACTTAATTATTACTATTAATGTATTAAGAAAAACTGAATAGAATATGAAAGATTGAATGACATAATGGAAAGAATGAGGAAAGTGTTCAAGTAAAACATTAGGACAAATGTAAATGAATAAAAATAAATGATAAAGCATTGAAAATATTTTCACATCAAAGCAAAAATTATGTGAAGCTTATAATGTTGGATCTTGCAAAAACATACATTCTTTACAATCAGGGTTATTATTGTTGAGTACAATAACTGAAATAAAATAAATATAAATTAAATTAAATAATACGTATGTATGTATATATATATATATATATATATATATATATATATATATATATATATATATACACATACAGTGGTGTGAATAATTGTTTGCCCCCTTTCTGATTTTTTATTTTTTTTGCATGTTTGTCACACTTTAATGTTTCAGATCATCAAACAAATTTAAATATTAATCAAAGATAACACAAGTAAACACAACATGCAGTTTTTAAATGAAGTTTTTTATTATGAAGGGAAAACAAAATCCAAACCCACATGGCCCTGTGTGAAAAAGTGCTTGCCCCCTAAACCTTATAACTGGTTGGGCCACCCTTAGCAGCAACAACTGCAATCAAGCGTTTGCGATAACTTGCAATGAGTCTGTTACAGCGCTGTGGAGGAATTTTGGCCCACTCATCTTTGCAGAATTGTTGTAATTCAGCCACATTGGAGGGTTTTCGAGCATGAACCGCCTTTTTAAGGTCATGCCACAGCATCTCAATAGGATTCAGGTCAGGACTTTGACTAGGCCACTCCAAAGTCTTCATTTTGTTTTTCTTCAGCCATTCAGAGGTGGACTTGCTGGTGTGTTTTGGATCGTTGTCCTGCTGCAGAACCCAAGTTCGCTTCAGCTTGAGGTCACGAACAGATGGCCGGACATTGTCCTTCAGGATTTTTTGGTAGACAGCAGAATTCATGGCTCCATTTATCACAGCACGTCTTCCAGGTCCTGAAGCAGCAAAACAGCCCCAGACCATCACACTACCACCACCATATTTTACTGTTGGTATGATGTTCTTTTTCTGAAATGATGTGTTACTTTTACGCCAGATGTAATGGGACACACACCTTCCAAAAAGTTCAACTTTTGTCTCGTCAGTCCACAGAGTATTTTCCCAAAATCTTGGGGATCATCAAGATGTTTTCTGGCAAAACTGAGGTGAGCCTTTATGTTCTTTTTGCTCAGCAGCAGTTTTCGTCTTGGAACTCTGCCATGCAGGCCATTTTTGCCCAGTCTCTTTCTTATGGTGGAGTCATGAACACTGACCTTAACTGAGGCAAGTGAGGCCTGCAGTTCTTTGGATGTTGTTCTGGGGTCTTTTGTGACCTCTTGGATTAGTTGTTGCTGCGCTCTTGGGGTAATTTTGGTCGGCCGGCCACTCCTGGGAAGGTTCACCACTGTTCCATGTTTTCGCCATTTGTGGATAATGGCTCTCACTGTGGTTCGCTGGAGTCCCAAAGCTTTAGAAATGGCTTTATAACCTTTTCCAGACTGATATATCTCAATTGCTTTCTTTCTCATTTGTTCCTGAATTTCTTTGGATCTCAACATGATGTGTAGCTTTTGAGGATCTTTTGGTCTACTTCACTTTGTCAGGCAGGTCCTATTTAAATGATTTCTTGATTGCGAACAGGTGTGGCAGTAATCAGGCCTGGGTGTGGCTGGAGAAGCTGAACTCATGTGTGATAAACCACAGTTATGTTTTAACGGGGGTGGTGAGGCAAACACTTTTTCACACAGGGTCATGTGGGTTTGGATTTTGTTTTCCCTTCATAAAAAAAAAACCTTCATTTAAAAACTGCATGTTGTGTTTACTTTTGTTATATTTGTTTGATGATCTGAAACATTGAAGTGTGACAAACATGCAAAAAAATAAAAAATCAGGAAGGGGGCAAACTATTTTTCACACCACTGTGTGTGTGTGTGTGTATATATATATATATATATATATATATATATATATATATATATATACGTATGTATGTATGTAAAACTTGAATATAAAAATATTAAAAAGAATAAAGAATATACAGTTGAAGTTGTGCTCTTAAAAAGTCAGCAGGGCAAAAATGGAAATTTTGTGAACTTTTCTCTCAATTGCTTTATAGACTTGGGCCAGAAACGACAGAATATGACAGAATGAATCTCATCCACTGCTTCATTCGTGTCATAACGAAACATTCGCAAGCTTTTCTCTCATTTCTCCTCCATTTCTCCTCCACTGCAGCGCTGGACAAAGACACATATTCTGTCCATCAGACGCATTATTTAAACACCGTCAGGAGACAGAAACACGCTGATTGCTCCCTCTTGAATATATAGTTAATGATAATTATGCAAGTGAAATGAGAGGAGTTACCTAATAATGTTGAACGAGCCCCAGGACACGTGTGTGTGTGTGTGTGTGTGTGTGTGTGTGTCTCAAACAGACAGATGGGTCAAACTTAAGACAGACTGAGACTGGATGATATAACAAAAAACTACATCTCAATGTTTCTCAGTCACTGGCAAAAGCAAAATCAAACTGTAAGAATTGGTCACTGAAAACATTGACTGATCACTAACTTTAAAATAAAGATGGATGAAGCTGCCGCAGTACAACACTGCAAGAACAGTTTTATTTGCTCTAAAATGACTTAAAATGCCAATCATCAAACAGCCAATGCTGATTCAATTACTGTATATTCAAAAATGTATAATATTTTAATAAGTAAAATATAGTAAAATTTAAGTTAAAATAATTAAGACATGATTTATTCACCATTTTTCACTAAATTAACAAGATTTTTAATCATTTTCATTTACAACAGCAAAAAATAATCTGCAATCCTGAAAAGTGACCTTTTCTTTGGAATAATTAGCTAATATGAAAAATTTCATGCATTTTTGAGTGATTATGTATACAAATCATAATCGAATATGAATTATGGATTCATTGAAACAGACAGTTTGAACTGACATAAATTAGTTAAATTCATCAACTCTAATGCAATTTTTGATACTGAAGTTTTAAATAAGAGACACTGTAATCAACCCAGACTCATGAGTCAGACAAAACGAGAAACTAATCTAACTAAAAATACATATTAAAATCATTGCTATATTCATTGTCAATATCATTATGAATATATTGTGAATATTCAATATATCAGTCAGCCCACAGTCAGACTCAGAAGTCACTAATCAAGACAGATGGCAGATACATGATAAATGATTGAATCAATCTGATGAAGCCATTTCAGTTGTTTTCTGGTTAGTCTTTGTTTTAAAATATTTTCACAATGTTTTTGAAGTGATTTTACTTCATTAACTTACTGTATAAATAAATATTTCACGTTATGTGTTTTTGCAGTAAATGCTGACTTTTTCACTTCAAGTTTTAAGCAAATGCTCTGTTTTTTGGCCAACAAAAACTCAATTCTGACAGTTTCTTTTGGCAGAAGAGAGTTGAAAGTCCTTCAAATGAAAATAAATGAAGATTTTAACCGTGCTGAGCATGAATTCACATCTCAAGCATCTCACACGTTCTGTCTCTCTTCATCTTGTCAGCTGCCAGAGGTTTCTGTTTGCTTTCACAACAAATATCCCAGAGACATTCTGTCAGTTCTGTACAAAACCTCCCAACTCTGCTGCGGTCGGCACGAGTGCCAGACGGACGAGACGCGTCTCAATATCTACACCGAGAGGAGGCTTATTCATAGCATCAGGCCTACAGTCACTAAGTAGAATGCCTCAAAGGAATAGTTCAGCTAAAAATAAAAATCCTGCCATCGTTTTCTTTACCCTCATGACACTCCAAACTCAAGACTTTCTATCTTCTGTAGAACACAAAAACTGATGTTTAGCAGGATATTCACATGCATCTTTTCCATATAATGAAAACAGACAGTAGTGAGTGCCAAGCTACAATAATGACAGAAAAGCAACATAAAAGTATCATAACACCAGTCCATATGATGCATGCATTACACCGCTCTGCATCATATCCGCTGAATGAAATCCAGCACTTGTTCCTTACTGGTGCTGATTCCAAAAATAGTGTCTGTTTTGCTGAAGCACATCACACTTTCTCACAAAATATGATGCACTTTGTAGCATTTTAGCTTTTGACAAATTTATAAGGCGAAGAAGTCTTAAATTCTCCCTTAATCAGCAGAAAAACATCCAAAACACATGATTCCTGTCTGAATCTGAGCCACATTACAACTATTTAATCAATTCTCAGCCCATTTTCACACGTATGAATGATTCGGAAGACGTTATCTGTTGTTTAATCCAGGTTTCCACCTTTTCCACTCCTTTGCAGATTGCATTTTTTATTTAAATTTTTTATTTTTTTTTGTAATTAAAAACTACTTAAAAGAAATATATATAATTTATTATACATTATATATATATATATATATATATATATATATATATATATATATATATATATATATATATATATTAGGGCTTTTGTGCTTTTTTGTGTAAGACGTTTTTTTTTTCCAAGATGCAAAGCAGTGTTATATTTCCTATCTTCATAAGATCTCATAAGATATCTTTGTGTGACAAACAGACTGAAATGTAAGTCATTATTCTCAATTCTGATTCATGCACATATTCTGCTCGTGTTTTTACTTTCTTTTTTTTTTTTTTGTACAATCTGAAGAAATTTTTGGTAGATTAACTAGTAATGAATCTGGAACACTCAAGTAAACTTAAAGCCAAACCAAACACGTGTGATCCACCATCGCTGTTGCTATGGTTACAGTCGTATTGTACAGTGGTGTGAATACTGTAAGTTCACGAAGCCACTTGCTTTCCTCTCTGATCATTCATTTGATTTTCTCTGAGCTCAAAGTCATTTCTCTTGATGAGATTAATAACAATAAATTAAGAGAGTCACACACCCTCATTTCTCTCGCTGCTGATCTATGACAAAATACTCAGTGTTTTATTGAACATTACCAGCGTAAAGGTTAATTTGACAAGGGCCGATTACTCTTATGATGATCATCTCGAATGCAACCATCATTATTTCTCATGACTGCAGTGCGGTGATAAATATTTCCCTGTTAAAAGCTTTGCATTGTACAAACATAAGTAACAACAAAGCTAAAATACACTGTGAGAGTCAAATTCATTATACAGATGTTTATAGACTCCAGAGGAAAATAATTACAGAAATTATTAGTCCAGATAGCAGATGCACAACTGAATTTACCTTGTCTGAATTTCTGATTGATCAGTGGATGCTTACTCTAGAGTGCATTAAAGCAAAAATATTGTATTTATTTTAATGCATGTATTTTAATGTTTTAATTATTTACTTCTTAATATATAATGTATATTATGATAAGTGATAAGTGGATACATAATATGATAAGTGGGTCTACTTTTGGTAACACTTTACAATAAGGTTCCATTTGTTAACTATATTTATTTACTAACAATGAGGAATACATTTGTAACTGCATTTATTAATCTTTGTTGATGTTGGTTAATAAAAATACAGCAGTTTATTGTTAGTCTATGTTAGCTCAGGAACATTAAATAACATTAATAGATACAACGTTTGATTTTAAAAATGTATTAGTAAATGATGGAATCAACATTAATTGATATTAATAAATACCTAAGAAGTATTTTCATTGTTAGTTTATGTTAACTAATGTAGTTAACTAATGTTAACAAATAGAACCTTACTGTAAAGTGTTACCATATTTTTATATTTAGTTTTTAATATAATATTTCATATGTACAATGCTGGGTAGACTGCAGTCTGTAGTCGTTACTTTTTCCAAATTACATGACAAAAATTGTAGTTAGTAATGTAATCCATTACATTACACATTTTAAGTAATTTAATAGGACTACTTTTAGATTACTTTTGACCTTACTTGTTTATCACATCGATTTAAAAAGGATAATCTTATGTCATATTGATAAAAAATACAAAGAGAAAGAAAATATTCCATTCATTGTTATTAACAACATGAATAGCATTAAACATTACATTATTTCAAGGTTTCCCAAACTGGGGTTCATGAAGGAACTGCAAGGGGTTTGTGAGTTTAATAAAAAGCTAATAAGTAATTAAATTATAAAAATGTAAAATTAAAGTAAAAATTTATTTTATTTTTTAAATTGAAATGAAATACTTACTAAAAATATACATTTTATTTGTTTCCTGTTATTTTATTGCTATTGTGTGAACAGTATGTAATCATGTTATCACTAAAAAAAGTAATTGTAGGCTGATTCCAAGTATTTAAAAATGCAATTAAATCTAATTACAAGTACATAATTTTTGGAATCTGATTATGTGATCCAGATTGCATCAGTTACTGCCCAGCTATATAATATAATATATTATATTTTATTTTATTTTTTTTATTATTTTATTTTATTTTATTTTTATTATTTTATTTTATTGGGTGTTGAATGGTTCTTGACCTCCACGTCATGCATTAAAAGCGTTTAATGCACAGCTAGCCTTGAATTATCCCTTACATATTGTATTATATTATATTATATTATGTTTCAAATCTAAATAGTGCAGAACCTTTTAAGCAATGATTAAATGACCTTTACAGTCTTGATATGTTGGGAAAAGAGTGTTTTTCAGAAGAAAGTAGTCAAACACAAGTCAAAGTTTGATGTTTGGATGAGCTGTCCCTTTAAGAGTTTGTAATGAACGGTTTGTGTTTAGTGTTGTGTGGTTTGTGTTTATCAGTTTGAGGGTTCGGGGTTAATGATAATGAGGTTCTGGTTCAACAGCAGTCAGGATAAAACAAGCCGATCACAAACATGTATCGAGGTCAAAGCGCTCACACACACACACACACACACACACACACACACACTCTCTCACAGGCCGGGTGAGCCGCTGTGGCCTTGCGCTGGTGTTGTGCGGTTGCTGTGTGTGTTCTAGCACGGAGCTGGAGTGTGTGAAGCAGTAGGACGCTGCATTAGTGTGATGTTAATGAGAGTGTGAGCGCTGAAATAGCTCTTCATCTCGTACCGCTGTGAGATCATCAGCATTAATGCATCGATGCCTGAGAGGACAGGTGCTCGGGTCACGGGCGTCACCGCAGACCTCCAGCCGCTTTAATAGATTCTGGTCAGCTGGAACGTGACAGATTAGAGACAGAGTCAAAGAGATAGTTCACGCACACATGATCATTCTGTCATCATCATGGCGTTACAAACCTGTAGGACTTTCTTTCTTCTGAGGAACATAAAAGAAAACATTTTGAAGAACATTGCTATTTCTTTTGTCCATACAATGAATGTCAATAAGGTCCAAAACCACACTGGACCCCATTTATTTTATATAAAGAAAAACACCAAAACATTTTTTTTTAATGTGTTACACAGAATAAAGAAAGTCTGTGTAATGAATAATGACAGAGTTTTCACTTGTGGTTGAACTGTCACTTTAACGCTCATGAATACTACAGTTCACTAAACTCTGCCAGAAAACACTGCCAAACGACTGATTTCACTGGCAAAGCAATCGCAAGCATGAAGAAGAAAACACAAAAAGGTTTGCAAAAACCATGATAAATAAATAATAATAATAATAATAATAATAATAATAATAATAATAATAATAATAATAATAATAATTAAAAAATAAATAACATAATAAAATAATACATTAAATATATTTTAAAATTAAACAATACAATGCATACATAAATATTTATAAATTAATTAATAAAAAATAAAAATAAAATAATAAATACAACAATAAATATTAATTCATAAAAATAAATAAATTAATTAATCTAAATAAATATCTTTTTCTTCAATGCACTGTGAAGCAAGCATCCACTGATCAATCAGAATTTCACACAAGATAGATTCAGTTTGCTTTATTACTCATCATATTGCTGTATTAGCACCCTCAAAAAGCATCTTTTTATATTGCTATTCAAATGCTCCTGTGAACTTTCTCAAGTGCTTTAGTGCCTTTAAAGGGCAGGTCACATTCACAATGTGTAGGTTCAAACTGACCAGATGTCACTGACTTTCAATCAGATCTAGTGAGCTGCGTAAACTAGACAACATTTTAAGGCAACGCACAGAGCTCAAAGAGATAAATATTCTTTAAATATATAAAGATACAAAGAGAAAGAAATTATATTCCATTCGTTGTTATTAACAACGAATGGAATATATTTCCATTCCAGTGGACAGGTATATAATACCTAATATATAGGTATTATATACCTATATATAAATATAGGTATATATTATAAATATCATTATATAACATGTCTTATTTGTTAACATTAGTTACTTAACATGAACTAATAATGAGCAATATATTTTACAGCATTTATTAATCTTTGTTAATGCTACCTGATAAAAAATGCTCATGTTAGATCATTAATACTATACAACTTTTGATCTTACAAATGTGTTAGTAAATGTTGAGATTAACATTCCTCAAATGTTAGTTCTTGTTAACTAATGTATTCAACTAATGTTAACAAATCAAACCTTATCATAAAGTCTTAGAATTCTAGTCTTAGAATAGAATAGAATTGTTTATTTTTATGTTTATTACAACTTTAAATGATCAACATGCATATGCCAAACTCTATTGGAATTAATTGTGAGTGTGGATTTTATATTTGTGCACTAAGTTGCTGTCTGTGTAGGGTGTTCTAAATCAGTCACGTTTACATTCTGTGATGGAGAGGATGCTCCCTAAGTAGGTGGCTGTCTATTTAGGCAGTAGGCAGCGAAGCAGCTCCCTAAAGCTGTCATCTCTCAGAAGAACCGAAGAGCTGCACATTAATCTGCCGCATGCATGAAGTCATAATTATGGTGGCTTGTTTCCTACAGAAGCTTCAATCCTAAATGTCCAGAGAGACCAGAGATCATTCAGGCTTCTGAGATAAAATCAATAGATTTCTTTTACCTTCTTTATTTATTTCTGACAGTCTGAAAGAATGAAGCAGCCGCACGCGGCTAACAAGAGCCATAATTCTGGATTGGTCATATTACGCTCGGTTTAATTGTTCCCTGTCAATTGCATGTGCAGTATGTAAGTTTAGCCCGTTAAATAAGGTAGTTGTTCTTTGTGTTTGTCTGTTATTAAGTTAATTTCAGTGCTGGACTGAATCACAGGGGGACAGAGGTCAATAACTTTGAGACAGTGAGACGTCGAACGGTAAGAGCATCGCTTTCTCTCCATTAGCATCTCACATGATGTTTATTCTGCAATCACAAGTCGACATTTCCTCCTGATCTAAGACATATTAGTGTGAGAGGAGAGTCCCTAAATCAGAAGAGGAACACTTTCCGTACTGAGCCGTTCCTCCTTCACCTCGCTAATGTCCTCTAATGGACTTTAATTCAGTTAAGCTTTAATTAGATCTTGGCTGAAGAGGAAAGCATTACGCTACGCTGATGTTTCCTGTGTGAGTATGAAGAGAATTTAGCTGTCTTGAAGAAGTGTGAGTGGACGCGGCGCTAATGCATCAGTGCAGCTGACCGCAGCGTCTGAATGTGAAGCCGGATCACGGCCGTCTGGATCGAGGGTTCGCTTTCTGAAACACTTCTTAGAGACATCTTAAAGAGTCGTTACTTATTCACCTTCAAGTCATTTCAAACCTGTCTTTTTCTCCATGGAACATAACAAAAGATGATATTTTGAAGAATGTCTCCACGTTTTATTTTGTTTTTAATTGGGCTTCAGTGTTGTTTAGTTCCCAGCATTCTTCGAAATATTTTCTACACAAGAATAAAGACTTGCAGATTAATTAGATATGAATTTGAATTTTTTTGGGTGAACTACTGTATACCTACACTTTCTCTCATAGATGTGGTGATTTATAAATAAATAAATACATACATGCAGTTTATAATATTACTATACATTTAATATAATGATATTCCATTTAGACTTTCGGAATACAAAAATATATTAGACATTATAAAGACACTTTACACTACAGTTTATTAACTATTTAGTGCATTATATATCAATGCAATAATGAACAACGCTTTTTATTTATTTTAATAACACCACAATTTATTCTAAGTTAAAATAAAATTAATTATAGGTTAATTTGACTTTATAAATATATTGCTGTTAATAGTTAATTTGTTTTTGTTCATAATGGATCAAATAATGTTAATTTACATAATTGTGAATGTTAAAAAATGTATTGTAATGTAGAAATTAACCTGCATATTGTAAAAGTTCATTATTCATTGATAGTTTATTGTCCCTTATGCATTAACTAATTAATTGTACACACACACATATATATATACACACTCACTGGCCACTTTATTAGGTACACCTTGCTAGTACCTGGTTGAACAAGAACAAGGTGTTGGAAACATTCCTCAGAGATTCTGGTCCATATTGACATGATAGCATCACGCAGTTGCTGCAGATTTGTCGGCTGCACATCCATGATGCGAATCTCCCGTTCCACCACATCCCAAAGGTGCTCTATTGGATTGAGATCTGGTGACTGTGGAAGCCATTTGAGTAAAGTGAACTCATTGTCATGTTCAAAAAAACCAGTCTGAGATGATTTGAGCTTTGTGACGTGGTACATTATCCTGCTGGAAGTAGCCATCAGAAGATGGGTACACTGTAGTCATAAAGGGATGGACACGGTCAGCAACAATACTCAGGAAGGCTGTGGCGTTTAAACGATGCTCAATTGGTACTAAGGGGCCCAAAGCGTGCCAAGAAAATATCCTCCACTCCATTACACCACCACCACCAGCCTGAACCGTTGAGACAAGGCAGGATGGATCCATGCTTTCATGTTCTTTACGCCAAATTCTGACCCTACCATCTGAATGTAGCAGCAGAAATCGAGACTCATCAGACCAGGCAATGTTTTTCCAATCTTCTATTGTCCAATTTTTGTGAGCCTGTGTGAATTGTAGCCTCCGTGTCCTGTTCTTAGCTGACAGGAGCGGCACCCGGTGTG
>CM077236.1:1672419-1737419 GCA_039654775.1 Spinibarbus caldwelli | reverse complement strand
GGTCCTCTGAAGGGTTGGCATCATCTCTTCTCAGGTGTTCTGGATCCAGACTGAAGCTTGTGTAAATCCTAGTTACCACGGGATGTTAATCCCGTGGCAGAAACAGAGAAACAAATAGAGACATAATTAGCGTAGCTGCTGTTCCAACCAAGCAAAAATGATTTGTTCAATCCAAGCTAAAGAACAATAATGCGTGTTTGATCAGATATAACTGCAGTACAAGATCATGAGATGCATTATGTGAATGCTTGGCTAAAGAGATGTGTCTTTAATCTAGATTTAAACAGAGAGAGTGTGTCTGAACCCCGAACATTATCAGGAAGGCTATTCCAGAGTTTGGGAGCCAAATGTGAAAAGGATCTACCTCCTTTAGTTGACTTTGCTATCCTAGGTACTACCAAAAGTCCAGAGTTTTGCGACCTTAGGGAGCGTGATGGATTGTAGCGTGGTAGAAGACTAGTTAAGTACACAGGAGCTAAATCATTAAGGGCCTTATAGGTAAGTAATAATATTTTGTAACTGATGCGGAACTTAATAGGTAGCCAGTGCAGAGACTGTAAAATTGGGGTAATATGATCATATTTTCTTGACCTAGTAAGGACTCTAGCCGCTGCATTTTGGACTACCTGTAGCTTGTTTATTGAAGATGCAGGACAACCAGCTAGCAGTGCATTACAATAGTCCAGTCTAGAGGTCATGAATGCATGAACTAGCTTTTCTGCATCAGAAACAGGTAACATGTTTCGTAGCTTGGCAATGTTTCTAAGATGGAAGAATGCGGTTTTTGTAACATGGGAAATATGATTTTCAAAAGACAAGTTGCTGTCTAATATAACACCCAGATTTTTGACTGTAGAGGAAGTAACAGTACATCTGTCTAGTTGCAAATTATAATCCAAGAGATTCTGTGTACTGTTTTTTGGTCCAATAAGTAATATTTCTGTCTTATCTGAATTTAATAGGAGAAAATTACTGGTCATCCAATCTTTTACATTTTTAACACACTCTGTTAGCTTAGATAATTTAGAAGTTTCATCTGGTCTTGTTGAGATATATAGTTGAGTATCATCAGCATAACAATGGAAACTAATCCCGTATTTTCTAATAATATTACCAAGGGGCAACATATATATTGAAAATAGCAGAGGACCTAGGACAGATCCTTGTGGTACTCCATATTTTACTGGTGATAATTGAGATGACTCCCTGTTTAAATAAACAAAGTGGAAGCGATCAGACAGGTAGGATCTAAACCATCTTAAAGCCTGCCCTTGAATACCCGTATAATTTTGTAATCGATCTATGAGTATGTCATGATCTATAGTGTCGAACGCAGCACTAAGATCAAGTAAAACTAGCAATGAGATGCAGCCTTGGTCTGACGCAAGAAGCAAGTCATTTGTAATTTTAACAAGTGCAGTTTCTGTACTATGGTGGGGCCTGAAACCTGACTGAAATTCTTCATAGAGATCATTTTTTTGCAAAAAAGAGCACAACTGAGCAGATACAACTTTTTCTAAAATTTTAGACATAAACGGAAGATTAGAAATGGGTCTGTAATTTGCTAGTTCATTAGGATCTAGTTGTGGTTTTTTAATAAGAGGCTTAATAACCGCCAGCTTGAATGATTTTGGAACGTGACCTAAAGATATCGATGAGTTAATAATATTGAGAAGCGGTTCTTCTGCTACAGGTAAAAACTCTTTCAGTAATTTAGTGGGTACAGGATCTAATAGGCATGTTGTTGGTTTAGATGCATTGATAAGTTTATTTAGCTCTTCCTGTCCTATAGTTGTAAAGCACTGCAGTTTTTCTTTGGGTGCAATGAATGGAGCTGAAGTACTAGACGCTGCAGAATCTACATTTGTTATTGTATTTCTGATGTTATCTATCTTATCAGTGAAGAAATTCATAAAGTCATTACTATTAAATTGTGAGGGAATATTTAGATCGGGTGGCGTCTGTTTATTTGTTAATCTAGCCACTGTGCTAAATAAAAACCTTGGATTGTTTTGGTTATTTTCTATGAGTTTGCGGATATGCTCTGCCCTGGAAGCTTTTAAAGCCTGTCTATAGTTGGACATACTGTTTTTCCATGCAATTCTAAAAACTTCCAAGTTAGTTTTTCTCCATTTGCGCTCAAGTTTACGAGTTTCTTTCTTGAGAGAATGGGTATTACTGTTGTACCATGGCGCAGTACGTTTTTCTCTAACCTTTTTCAATTTGATGGGCGCAACAACTTCTAATGTATTAGAGAAGATAGTGCCCATGTTGCTAGTCATTTCATCTAGTTCATGTGTATTTATGGGTACACAGAGCAGTTGAGATAAATCAGGCAGGTTATTTTTGAATCTATCTTTAGTGGTTGGAACAATAGTTCTTCCTGGACGATAACGCGGAGCCATATAGTTAATATCAGTAATACTCAGCATGCACGATACTAGGAAATGGTCAGTAACATCATCACTTTGAGGTACGATATCTATGTCAGTAAGATCAATTCCATGTGATATAATTAAATCTAGCGTATGATTAAAACGATGAGTGGGCCCAGTGACGTTTTGCTTGACTCCAAAAGAATTTATTAGGTCAGTAAACGCAAGTCCTAACGCATCATTTGTATTATCGACGTGAATGTTAAAATCTCCAACAATTAGCGCTTTATCAACAGTAACCAATAGGTCTGAGAGGAAATCTGCAAATTCTTTTAAGAAATCTGTATACGGCCCTGGCGGTCTATACACAGTAGCCAGAGCAAGAGACAGGAGAGATTTCTTTTGCATATCTGACAGTGTAACATTAAGCAGAAGCAATTCAAATGAGTTAAACCTGTATCCTGTTTTCTGGGTAACATTGAGAATATCACTATATATTGTTGCAACACCGCCTCCACGGCCAGTCTGACGGGGCTCATGCTTATAACAGTAGCTTGGTGGAGTAGACTCATTTAGACCAATATAATCATTTGGTTTGAGCCAGGTTTCAGTCAAGCAGAGCACATCAAAACTATTATCTGTGATCATTTCATTTACAATAACAGCTTTTGGTGCGAGTGATCTAATGTTTAAGAGCCCAAGCTTTAAAAATTGCTTTTGTTTATTTGTTTTGCATTTTTCTGGTTTAATCACGATTAGATTATTTCTAGATCCTGCATTAAATTTATATTTATATTTTGGCTTCACTGTTCGGGGAACAGACACAGTCTTTATAGCTTGGACAGCACAAGTATTTCTATCATTTAAGTGGGTAGAACAAAAGTCATCATAGCAGTTATTTGTGAATGGGCTTACTAGTCAAATGGAGCGTAGAGTCCTGGAGATGTTGTCCGACAGGAGTTCTGCTCCGACTCTGCTGGGGTGCAGGCCATCAGCACAGAAAAGCCTAGGACGCTCCCAGAAAAGATTCCAATTATTAACAAAGAGCAGTTTCTGTTCTTTACACCATGACAATAACCACTCATTTAAAGCAAAAAGTCTACTGAACCTTTCGTGTCCTCGTCGATACGTGGGAAGCGGTCCAGACACGATGATCGTCGCCGCGGGTGATGCGCTGCGCACCGTCTCGATCAGGCTCCTGAAGTCCGTCTTCAGTGTCTCCGTCTGCCGCAGCCTGGTGTCGTTCACCCCCGCGTGCAGCACGATCGCGCTGATGCTCTCGTCGTCCTTCAGGATCGCGGGTATCTGCGCAGAAACATCGAGAACACGAGCGCCAGGGAAACAGTGAGTGTGTGCTTTACCTTCAGCTAACGTTATATATATATATATATATATATTTTTTTTTTAAGATGTATGATTCTGTTCTGTTTAACATTCTGAGAAAACCTGAATAAAGAATGTTGAAAGTACCAAAAAAATTAAAAATAAATAAATAAATAAAGCAAAAAATGGTTTATCGTATAACCTAAAAAATCATGGAAAAATCATCATAAAAAAATAAAATACAGGATTTAACTGAAGACTAATCCTGAAAACACTGGGTTACTCTAATGAATGAATGTTTTATATGTCAGATTGGGTAAAAATAGATCATAAATGTAGCTTTAGTGACATGACTAAAATTACTCTGAATAAAGTCAGTATGATCTCAAGCTAAGAATAAACAGATCACGCTCTCCATAATGTTTTAAGCTGATGGGAATAAGCGGAGGAGATGTTGACAGGTGCAGGTCTGTGCCATGCATTAAACACACACTGGGACTGAGTCTCTCTCTCGTCTCAGGCTGTAAATGGCTTCATTAGAGGCGGCGCTGTGGGGAATGTGTGGAGTATTTATGAGGGTGAATATGCGCAGGTAGCAGCAGACGTTTGGAAGCAAACGTCCATTAGAAGGATGAGAGAAGATGCTGCTCCCATGGCGATGCTGAATCTGTCGGCATGGCGACACGGGGCACGTATGCCGCCAAACGGGATTTGCAATGAAAGGCAGTAACAGAGTGTTTCAAAATGACGAGAGAAAGTGTGAGAGTTAAAGTGTTCTGCCTGCATCAAGGATAGAGTAAAAACTGTACGTTAAAACACTCAGAGTTGATCCTGATGTGAGCAACTGTTTCTCCATCAGGATGATGGAATGAGAGCAGGAGCAGCAGGGGTCGCCGGGGGTCACAGCTGTGCAGATGGCCCTGTTTTTCTCATCTAAGTTGAATGTAAAAATTTGTGACACAAAGTGCTACTTTTCATATCGTTTTAGTTCTGACAAGACAGATAATGGCACAGTTACACACACACACCTATTGATTAATGCATGAACCATGTGCTCACCTAAATGTGATTTACTGCAGCTACACACAAACACACACTCTCCTTCTCTCTCTCACACACACACACACACACACACACACACACAAA
Source organism: Spinibarbus caldwelli (assembly GCA_039654775.1). Classification (NCBI taxonomy): domain Eukaryota; kingdom Metazoa; phylum Chordata; class Actinopteri; order Cypriniformes; family Cyprinidae; genus Spinibarbus; species Spinibarbus caldwelli. Next base: position 1,732,575 of record CM077236.1, on the reverse strand, counting down.
CACACCTGAGCAACAGCACTGCAGTCTGACCGAGATCCCTTTTGATTACAAATCCACTTGAAAATATTTAAATTCTGATGATTCTGTATGACAAACACACACTAACAAACACACAGCTGTGTACTAATTTTCAGCATCATTACTCCAGTCTTCAGTGTCACATGATCCTTCAGAAATCATTCTAATATACTGATTTGCTGCTCAAGAAACATTTCTGATTATTATCAATGTTGAAATCAGTTGTGGTGCTCAATATTTTTGTAGAAAATGTGATACGTTTTATTTTTCAGGATTCACAGATGAATAGAAAGTTCAAAAGAACAGCATTTATTTGAAACATAAATCTTTTGTGACATTATATGTAAACGCCTTTACTGTCACTTTTGATCAATTTAGCACATCCTTGCTTAATAAAATTAATTTATTTTTAAAAAGAGCAGTAGCAATTTCTTTTTGTAGCAATTAGTGTACATTATGTTCTATATAATGTGTTTCCAGCACAGTTGAGAGCAGAAAAGCGAAGAAGAGGATGAGAGAGGACAATCATTTACATTACATTTAGTCATTTAGCAGACGCTTTTATCCAAAGCGACTTACAAATGAGGACAATAGAAGCAATCAAAACCAACAAAAAAGCAACAACATGCAAGCGATATGACAAGTCTCGGTTAGCCTAATGCAGTACACATAGCAAGGTTTTTATTTTTTATTTATTTATTTTTTTAAACAAGTAGATAGAATATAGAAAAGAAAGCTAGTGTTTTAGTTTTTTTTAAGAAAAGCTAGCAGTTAGAGAATAAATATGCAATTGATAGAGGGTCAAGTGTGTGTGTGTGTTTTTTTTTTTAATAAAAAGAAAGGAGATAGATAAAATCAAATTAGAAAAGAGAATGCTAGAGTTAGAGGGTCAAATAAAGATCAATCACACACACATCAGTACACTGTCATATAATACTGTATGTGATTCACTCTCTGATCCACAGACATGACACTCACTGAACAACCACTGGAACAATGTGTGCGTGTGTGTGTGTGTATGTGTGTGTGTGTGTGTGTGTGTGTGTGTGTGTGTGCATTGTGTCAGAGTCTCATGGCAGTTTCAATCACAGAAAGATTTCATGAACTTGGTTTCAACATGAAACTGTTTTTAACTGTACTATGAAGTATTTCATAAATTATTCCATGAGAATAAATGTAAGATGGGAATTTTGTTCCTTTTTTTTAACAAATAAGGATGTTCCTGTATGTCCATGAATTGTGGTTTTGTCCATTTTGGCACTGTTTGGTACAACATCACAAGACACACACACGGGTGTGTTTTCTTCATGTTTAGTTGATTGAATCTGCCATATTCATGGGGAATTCTGATGATTTTTCTGAAATAAATCGAAAACACACATCTCAGCCATGAATCACATATGGTTAGTTACCTCAGATTTACAGCACTGACAGAATGACTGACAGACGTGTGTGTTACACACAATACAGCACTCAACTTACTGCTGAACACACACACACACACACACACACACACGCACACACATAGATCAATGAGGCAGTTTGTTGATTGTAATTGGCCTGAAGTTCAGGCCATGTGTAAAATGAGATTTTGTAGAGCAGACGAACCTACTGACCCATTCCTCAACCAACCACACTCACACACACGACCTTTGACCCTGACACACTACAGTCACCCATGAGTGACACTTGCTGACCGGAACAAGCAGTGACCCTAAAAAGGCCCCCGAATCACCCTAATATCACAGCACTTACACTCATGTGGCCGTGACACCCTGCTGCTTGCCCCAAACATGCATTAAACACACAGACAAACTTCTGATGGCCAAACAAACTCTCTCTCTCTGACACACACTGAGCCATCTGGGAATATTAGCGCAGTGGATACATATGAGCGACTGTGTGTGTAAATGAGATGGTAAGTGTGGTACGGAGATGTATGAGTGTTATCTCAGTCTCCAGGGTCCATGAGGAACAGCAGCTTGAGCTCAGCAGGGTTAAAACACGCACGCACACACACACACACACACACACACACACACACACACACACACAATACTGACTGTAGATCTGAACAATACAGCAAGCTTCATCCTGATAAATTAATCACCATGGTAACCACAGTTCCTACCAAAATACCTAATTTACAGCATCTACTGTACTGTTACTATGGTAAAACTCAAATGACACAAACATTGTGAAAGTTTCCTACGCTGTTAGAAAGAGATCTTACATTCATGTAATATGATTGTATTGTAGACTTTTACATTCTCTGGGGAAAATGTGAATGAAATATGAATGAGAAAAACAACTCTCAACGATGCTAGTGCAGTCTGGGCGGTTGCTAGGGTGTTGCTATGGGGTTGATACAGTGTTTGCAATACTGCTAGGCTGTTGTTAGGAGGTTGCTTAGGTTTTCTGTGTGGTTACCATGGTGTTCTATGTGATTAGTGTTATATGTGATTGTTAATGTGTTGCTATGCAGATGATAGTGTTCTGAATGGTTGCTAAGGTGTTGATATGGGGTTGATACAGTGTTCTGCAATACTGCTAGGGTGTTGCTGGTGGTTGCTAAGGTTTTCTGTGTGGTTACCATAGTGTGTTCTATGTGATTAGTGTTCTATGTGTGTGTTACAGGGTTGCTATGTAACTGATAGAGTGTTTTGCACAGTTGCTAGGGTGTTGCTATGTTGCTTGAAAGAGTGTTCTGTGTGGTTGCTACAGTGTTCTGGATGTTGCTAGGGTGTTATTCAAGTTTGCCAGGGTGTTGCTAAGGTGTTCTGGATTTTTATATGGTGTTGTATGAGGTTGTTGCCAAGGTGTTCTGTGTGGTTGCTATGGATAGTCACTGTGTAGTTGATAAGTTGTTCTGCATGGTCACTATAGGATGCTCTGTGAGATCGCTAAGATGTTATGCAAGGTTGTTAGGGTGTTCCTAGGTGGTTGCTATGGAGTTCTGGATGATTTCTTGGGTGTTACTATGTGGTGTGGCTTGGGTCTCTCCTTTAATGTGTGTCTGAGGGATTTTTTCAGCTTGTTTCTGGTCCTGCAGGTGAAAATGGTTTGTTTGCTCACTTAGTACAATATCAGCACACTCTCCTCAACAACACACATTATCTGAGGAATCATTCAAACGCTGCAGGACGACACACACTCAACTTGAACTCTTAGTGCTAGAGGTTTCAGCACATCGCTATCAACACTAGTACTAATGATGAGTACTAGTGACAGACTCTATAGTTATACTGGCAAAAACTGTGCTGTTTTATAAGAGTCGTCCTCATTCTGTGTAACACACAAACATGCCGCAGCTGATCAAACGCATGAGTCCTGGAAACAGCACGAGAGAGAAAATCAGCTGTTTTAAGGTGTAAAGACAAAATCTTTAAGCGTTTAAGAGAAAATAAACTACTGTAAGCAGCACATTACACTTTTTTTACAATCACTAGGACACATTTGTCAATACTAAGGTCCGAAACTCTTCACACAGTGAGCGCAACAGCGTCTGTGTGAGCTAAACTGTGGATCATTTATCATTGCTTTGGCACAAAATGCATTCAATGACTTGAATTCTTCTTTCACTCAGGCACAAACATCACAAAACTCTTTGTAACAGTTTGCACATTTACATGCTCTTCAAAACTGTTAAACCTAAGTTCAAAATTTAACAATGCAAGAATGAATAAGATATAAACCTGACATTTCTCCAGTAATACCATATTGAAATGTATTCTGAATCTACAAAATGAAATACTATCAAAAAAGTTAGATTTAGCTGAACTGCGAAGGTGTTAGTCTTTCAGTTACTATACAATCTATACATAAGAAGATAAATTAGGAACAATTTTGTATTGTAATGTCACTGCAGTGAATTCTAAACAGAAGAGTGTGTCATTCTTATTTTGTAAAGAAATTTTACGAAGGCAAACATTGTATAATTCTGTCAGTTAGAGTTTTTTTAGTTTGGTGTTTTATGAGTGACAAAGTGTGTTTGTTTAGGTGAAAACCTTTGTTAGTGTTATGAAAGAATGAGTTGATTTGAGACAAGTGTGAAGTGTTTTGGTAGTTTTAATACATTTTGAATGTAAAACGAACTGCTGTGAAATGATTAAAGTCGCTAAGGAGAGCTGTGTGAAGAGTTTTGAAAAAGCAACCTGAGTATTGAGCAATGGGTCCTAGCGATTGTAAAAAAAAAAATAAATAAAAAAATAAAAATAACAATCCGGAGCAGCACAGACGCAGCCGGAGTTTGATGGCATCGATGCTGATTCCCGCAGACGCAGGTGAGCACATGGTGTGCCGAGAGCCCCAGGCAGACATTAGCTGCTCATATTAATTGTCATGTTTGATTGCAGGTTATTAGTGCAGGCTGCATTGTTGTTGTTTGTAAACAGGCACGCAGGTAATGCACCAATGATCGTGGTGCTCGGCCCATCTGCTCCCCGCAGCACACGCACACACACACACACACGCATATTCCGTGTGCTGTGTACTCTAATAGGTTTCCCCAGCTGTTTCTATTCCTGCCGCTCTCATGGGTCGTGCATTTGCCTCTTGGCTCCCACCCAAAGTCTCGTTCAGAGAGCTGATAAACACGAGACCTCTCGTCCCGCGGCAGACCTCGTGTCCCACACCGGATCAGGTGTTGCAGGTGGTGTGTTAGATGGCGAGCCTGCCCTCGACCTGTCGCTCTTCTCCCTCCCTCCCGCCTCATCTCAGAGGCTTTTCAGAGCCGATTGTTCACGGTTGTAATTAGATATGCATTAATTGATAAGGTGGAAAAGCAGCATTGATTTGGTGTCAGAGTCGCGGATCTGAAGTGCACAGCGACTGTAATGACCACTCAGTTCTGCACTGACAACTTCAGTTTCACAACACGTCCACTTCCAAACAACAGACCACTCTCTCACACACATACACACACATGCATTTCAGAATAGAAAAATCACATACAGCAAACTCTGCATCCACACAAACACAAATATATGCAAGTTTCCTATGGCATGACATGCTATACTGCATCCAAAACTATTTTAAACAGCATTTTGCTCATTCTTTTATAAATATTATGCCGCTTTTATGTTAATTGAACGAATACATGCAAAACAAATTCATTTGTCACAATGCAGGATCATTTCAATTGAACTACTAAAGGCAAAAGCTGATGAAAATTTACCAGACTTAAGATATACACATTCATTTTAATGTAAAATATTGATAAAGTTAAAGAACGGGTTATGAAACTATCCGCATGCATGCAGAGTCTTTGTGTCTTTTTTTTGAATTTATTTATTTTTTAAGAGAAAGAGAAACAGAGGAGTTACAGCTATAGAAAGATGTATAAAAGCAAACGCATACAAGGTTGTGTTATAATATGAATTACATTGTAAATAAACACAGAGTGACTATATTCACAAAATAACATGACCTCAAATACCAGATTGGTTCTATATTATGGTTATTGAATAAAATATAGCATTATTTCATTAAAATGTAGTTTTCTGTAGTTTTACTAGTAGATCCAGTGATGTCATGTAAGCTAAGTTTAATAATTGGTATCTATGGGTGCTGTGCAGTGATTTACACGGTAATTTACATTTTGTATTTTATAAAAGTATGTTTTTTAGCAAAATTCGGTGCTGAATAATGGACATGTTCTTGTACAGTGGAATTTGAATGGTACTTTAAAGAATAATACAGTTACTACCATGGTACAAAGACACATGCCAAAAAATAAGGCAGTACCATGGTAGTCTTTGTTACTTTTCGTTAGTGAAGTATTTTGAAACCGGTACCGCACCTACCATATATATATATAAAAATAAATAAATAAATAAAAAAAAGTAGTATATATATATATAAAAATAAATAAATAAATAAAAAAAAGTAGTTTTAACAGATTTTTTTCAAAGTAAAACTCTTTTATTTGATCGCAGTTTTTGTTAATGATCTCCAATAGTGTTTTCTTATGTGTCCGAGTCTGTCTTTCTACATGAGCTGATGTGTCCTGTAGATGGCGCTGTACTCTACACTTCCACACATCCTCCCTGCACTCTCTCTCTCTTTCTCTCTCTCACTCTCTCTCTCTAACAGTGGCTCTTTTGTTGTGCTCTGTTGTTCTCAGTTCTCATTCTATTTATGTTAATGCAGTGAGTTCATGCCGTGGTGATATGTGGCTATGAGTGTAAGTGTGTGTGTGTGTGTGTGTCAAGAGGGGGGTCAGCGCTTGTGTTTAGAGACAATTCCCATGACATTCTCTGGCTTTGGAGAGCCATGGAAAGTTTCTTCCCAGGATCACCTAATCCTGCCAAGTTCCACAATCTCCTCTGACTCCTTACACACACACACACACACACACACACGCACACACACACACACACTGACCTGGGCTGGAGAGACCCTTCACTGATGTAGGTGTGTGTCTGTGTTTCTGTCAGGATTGAAGAACTGCAACCAAAGAAAATAAATGATGTGAGCCTCAGTATCAAGCAATCATAAAGTTCTGCCTGGCACATGCGAGCCATATTTAAGACCATTTAGAGACAGCTATCTGGAGTCGAAGAAAAAATTAATAACTCTAGAACTGATGCAATTAATGAGTGTAAATGTCAGAGTTCACTGTACACTTCATGAATCTGTCAGATTATTATCATCATATGTATATTGCAAGATGCAGTTGGGATTGGCTGGTTATTTCAGGTATCATTTTAGTAAGCACTAGTTTTGCAGTGCTATTTACAGCAACAAAACAATGAAATAACCATAGATTGGAGTCATAGCAGATTAAAGCAGGAAACATTGTTATTATTATTTATTTATTTATTTATTTATTTATTTATTGCTTATTTATTCACATCTCTTCATCCTATCTGAGGGATTTGGGTTTTAAAGTCTCGCAAACAACCAAACTGTTTTTCTTATAATAATGAAAAACACTTGCATCGGTCACAGTTAAGTTCCTCGTACATATTAACATTTCATACTGTTGCACTGATAACCCTTATCACTCGCTCTCATCTCTCTCTCTCTCTCTCTCTCTCTCACACACACACACACACACACACACACACACAGAGTGCTCCAATTACCCAGAACATTTTCTCCTGAGTCTGGTAATATATGACATTTGTAATAGTTCATCATTCGTTCATCCTTGTGTTGTTTCTAAACCCATAAGACTTTCTTTGCTTAACTTCGAACACAAAAGGTGAATTTTTAGCCTTTCATCTCCTTCATGATTTTCATGGTGAAACTGAAAGGGAAGATACAATCTAAAATCTAAAATGACAAACAAGCACCATAAAATATCATAATACTAATACATACAACACATGCACTATATGCCAAGTCATACGACAGCTATGTGTGGAATCGGCCCAAATTTTAATCACTGCCCTTTAAAATGGTGCAAATTTTCTTCAGTCATGACCGATTGTTACTTTCAAAACATGCATTAAATGTTTATGGAAAAGGATGACAAGGATATTCCTCAAAATTCACCTTTCATGTTTCCAAAAATGAGGAACATATGTCAATTTACTATTCTTTCTCCCTTCACAGACACACAAACACAAAGCTGACTCACAGCACACAAACTGCTGCACAAATCCGAGCTAGAGAAATGAGAGTGTCAAGGAACAATGTTGAACATGTGGCCTCTAGCATCCGTTCTGCCTGACCAATGACAGGTACCGCAGCGAAGAAGACACAAGTGTGTATGTGTGAGTTAAACTGAGTTTATTCACAGCAGGTAAACTTTAAACAGCTGTGCGATGGTGAGGTTTACTCTGAGCAAACGCCTGACTTCCTTCTCTTTTAGCCTAACATAAACTGCTGATACAATCAACAGGAATCCAAACACACGGACAGGAAGGATCAGGTTGGTACCTTTAACCCTCTGAAACTGCATTTACTGTGTATACAGAGTCTCATTTTGCAAACAGCGGAAGACTTAAAAATCTCGTAGCACATACCAGCCTTTGGAGTGCAGGAATTATGCGAGGATGTTATTGATTGATCGCAGTTTTGTATTAACAGCATCGTTCCCTCCAGGCTCGTCAACGACCTGCGTCTGAACACCCCCGTCTGCCGGTGGATCCTGGACTTCCTGTCAGGCAGACTCCAGGTGGTGAGGAAAGGCAGCTGAATATCATTGACCCTCACTCTCCACACAGGCGTCCCCCAGGGCTCTGTGCTGGGCCCGCAGCTGATCTTCCTTTACGCTCTCTTCTCATGGCTCCAGCTTTACTGTGAAGTTTGCTGAGCTCATGGGTTTCATGGGCCTGATCACAGACAATAATGGGAAGGTCTTTCTGGAGGAATCCAGTCTGACAGACTCTCACTAAACAGGAATAATTACAATCTCTTAGAATTAATCAGTGGAGACAGTAAGCAACTTCACAAAGCACAAAGCACAGAGACCATAGACCATACACCAACATATTTAGTCTTGTTTAGACTTTTGACATAATTCAAAATAAATATTCACACTGTAGCCCATTCTGGTCAATAACCACCCACTCAAAGTAGAACTGACTCTCTGACCGACATGTAAAGTGATCACAGGTTACTTTTTTCTAAATATCATTTAGTAATTGGTCAACTACTGAAACATCACATTATTAATCATTTAGTTATAAAGATCCAATTACTGTATTTTTATTACTAATATTATTATTATTAATGTTAATGTTATGTAACAACAACAGTATATATGCATAATAATAATAATAATTATAATAATAATTACACTTAGTACACTGTTAATATCATTAATAACCATAATAATCAATTCATAAATGTATCAAAAATCAGGTAACACTTTACAATAGTTTACAGTTTATTAATATAACTAATACAAATAATACAAAATAATATATTATATTATAAATTCATAAATTATTTTAAAAAATTTGATAAAACTGCAATATTGTTTAATTGTTCAATAATATTTAATGAATTAGCTATCATAAATGAACACTAAACAGCTACTTTTTACATCATTTATTAATCTGTTAAGGTGAAAATATAAATATACCGTTCATTGTTAATTCAAGTTGGTTCATAATATATGAACTACTGTTAATTCATACAACCAGAAATGTTAGAAATGTATTATTATATGCAGAAATTATGATTAAATTAATAAATTATGTAAACGATGTTAATCGTGATAAATGTTAAATCATTATGCCTAATGCATGAACTGATGTTGCCACCCTTGCTGTTAATTGTTACTACATTTATTTTCACATTTATAAATGTCTTTGAGAATTGTTAACAATGTACTGGCAACACCTTTAAAAGGTAAATGTGTACTAGAGTGGGCAGAAGGCTGAAGTGTGATTATGAACTATGATATCTCAGCCTGTATAAAACGCACAGGTTTTGTTCTGGTAGCATCAAAGCTGTAGTAAAGCCACGAACCTGACAGCACTCGGCAAATACAATGTGTTTAAAATAAACCGGCTTTAGAAATATTCACACAGACCGGAGGGTTTTCAAGGTGTTTTACCAAGGGAAACACACTTCAGATCCACCACCACCCCCACACACACACCTACTCACACACACACACTCACACCCCAGGGGTTTTCAAAGGTGCTTCCTGTGTAGTGAGTCAGAGGGCTCCTGGTTCGCTCAAGTCTTCCTGAGGCGTACATTAAATTACTAACGGCCATTGCAAAACACAGATGCACACACAAAAACACTAACACATCAACTGACACACCAGGCCGATCATGCCAGGTACGATTACATCACCTACTGCCCATAACCACAGCGGCCACAGAGAGCATCAGCCCCGCGGCTAACTGCTCTTATCTGCTCTGTGCTGACCACACACACAGACACACACACACACACACACACACACACACACACAGAACAAGTTTAACAGAGTAAACCTTTAAAGTCTGACAAAACATCTTTAATGGTTTAATGCCAAAGTTTGTCGATCGGACGGCTCTCTGGCAGCATCATGATGTCATGACAGTGGCCAACACACACATAACAATAAATGTCAAGAAGGAGTCACTGTTTGCAAGCCATGCGTCAGATAACTGACAAACTCTATTACTGCAAAAACTGCTTCATGCTCAGCGTACATCCTATCCAGTGCTATTTTAATATCACTGATATATAGTTGTTATTTGTATAATTTCCATTTTCGTTTTAATTTTAGGTATAATTGTAGTATTTTTTTTTTTTTTGTAATGCATGATTATTTTCTGAATATGTCTATAGTCCTTTTAAAATGTTATTTTTATAACTTATTACTTATTTTATGTTAAATTAAATGAAAATCACAAATGTTGCCTTTGCAAGCAGCTGAAATAAATAAATAGACAAACAAATACATTTGAAACTATCTGTCACAAATCATGATTATGAAAGTAGTTTTTGTGTTCTAGTTGTGTTCTGCATTTTCAGGATCATTACTCCAGTCTTCAGAAATTCTAGAAAGAAACATTTCTGATTATTATCAATTTTGAAAACAGTTGTGCTACCTAATATCTTTGTGGAAACAGTGATACATTTTATTTTAAGGACTGCATTTATTTGGATTTTTTATTAACAATGTAACAGAATTTCATTTTTAATGGATCCTTGCTGAAAAAAAGTGCTAAAATCAATCAATCAATCATCTCCAAATTACCAAACAACAACAAAACTGTCATTCTAATTCATTTTGATTTAAAACTTAATGTTGTAACTCCCAATAAAGAAGTATGAATTTTGCACCTCACTTACCACACCTTGCTCTTTTAGCAACTGCACGTTATATTTTTCTTGGCCTCACACAGACAATATGTGACAGTAACAAATGAAGCACAACTAAAAGTTTCAGACGAGACCTTGTCAGTTCAGTCCGTTTTAAAGCATTTGCTTGTACTGTAACTTTCTGCTCTCTCTGCATTTTCAGGGCTTTGCTAAAAATGCATGACTTTCTTCAGAAAACTCTGGCAAACTTAGTAAACTTCTGTTTGTGATGGTGATGTTTGTGTCTTGTTAGTGTTAGTTCTGATGGGAGCCGCTGCGTCTCATCCTTTGTGAGACGAAATGCAATGCTCAGCCGGGATTCTGAAGCGCAGTTCTGCGTCGCTGTTTATTTGATGTGACCTGGAGGCAGCTCTCGATGTGCAACCCAATTTAAGAGCGCAGAGGATGGGCTTTCTGTGTGTAACTGGCCCCACTGCCTGATCTAATGCTGTAAACGGCCCTCTCGACTGTCAGAAACACGGCTCCCGCATGCTCCGTTGAGCAAACTGCAATTCAGCACAACACGCACACACATCTCGCTCTCTAGATGCATGTTTTCTCTTTGTTTTTCCTCGCTCATCAGACGACTCGCGTTCCCCTTCGCAGCGCCTAAGCAAACAAATCGTGCGCGTGTCTAACAGAAACCACTTGGGTCAAACGGACCGCAAAGCGTTATTTGTGCTCAAGCGTGGAACGCCTTCTACCCGTCGCCCCCTGCGGAGACACTTCGCTTAATAGCGTAACCGGAGACTGACGGCTAGGGCCGAGCGATATGGCCAAAATATTATCATGATATTTTTTCTATATCATATGATATCGATATGTATCGTGATATTTCATTAATGGGAATTCTGCATGTTTGTTAGATCATGAGAATGAATGTAACTTGTTTGTTTCGCAAGTAAACGCCATCGAGCAGCTACCTTTTAGATTAAAATTAATTTAATTTAATTTAATTTAATTTTTCTGGATTTTGTGTTTTATGATTTAATACAAATTTATCATCAAAAATGGCATCTAAAAAGAAATAATAAAACTAACAATTTAATCTTTTAAAGTGTATAATCACGTGAAAATATAACAATGAATTTACAACAAAACTTGCATTTTTATTTGTTTATTTATTTATTTTACGTTATTTATTTACTTATTTTTCAAATAAAATTCTGAACAACAGAACTGGACAAAATATCTTGGTTGTATGCATGGCATTCCTTGAAAATAATAATAATATTATTATTACTTGAAGAAGTACATTTTAGTATACATTTGTAATATATTTCTCTCATAATTTCTTCAATTTAAACTGAACTTTTATAATGGCAGTTTGTGGTGAAGACTTGTGAGTTTCAGTGTGTGTTTGACATTTGTGTAGTTTTTTTCCTCAAAGTAAATAGAATAAAGCTGGTGAAGTGAGACTCAGAGCAGCTCTGGAGATGAAGTTCATGTGTTCATGTCTCATACATTGACAAAAACCGTGAGCATCGTGTGTTTGAGTTTGTGTAGTGGACAAGACTACATCACTCATTCACACAGAGAAAAGAACAATATGTAGACTAACAGACAGCAACAGTTAGTTGTATATATATATATATATATATATATATATATATATATATATATATATATATATATATATATACATATAAAATAAAAAAAATAAAAAAACTCTAAGGAAGTAAAAACTCTAAAACTAAATTATCTCCATAGGGAAATAGATTTTTTTTTTTTTTTTTTACAATACTTGATAAACCTTTAAAGACAGATCTGATTTGAGCACTGAGGTTGTTAATTGATTGTATTTGCTTTTCTTCAACACATCTGTTCCACGAATTTAACTTATTTTTAAAATATCAGAATTCATGATGAAAAACTACTTTACCCATCTTGCTGTACAGAAAATTCCACCAATCAGAGAGTCACCAAAAGAGATATTTAGCTCTGCCCACTCCGTGAAGCACAACAAACGACGTAATCAAGTCTCACTACGCTCTCAAAATACTTACTTATTTATATCTATGTAAGTAGATACAAGTTTTGCGATGAACTTAAAATACAGCGTTTCTATAGATAATCTTTAAATGAATAGTTTTGTATTTCTCCATCATTTTTAATTTGATTTGCAATGCTTCATGGGATTGTAGTTCTTTCCCTCATTAAGGCCATTGAGTTCACAGTCTTGTACTTTTGTGTTTTTGTCAAAATTTCATTTACTTTTTTGCTTCAAATAAAAGTTTGTGATGTGATTCTCCTCTTAGCTGGTTGGTTTGGTTCATGGCTTATAATGCTTTAAGACTTTTTTTTTTTTTTTTCCAGATCCCTATGGAAAAAAAAAAATGGAAAAAATACTTTTATCTCAATATGATATTGTTTATCGCTGAGCCACTCACCTGCCTTTATGCACATGTCATATCTGAAGAGGATTTTGGGATTGAGCGGAAGAAGGCGGCGCTCCCGGATCGGATGGCTTTATCACTGAGGTTTATTGTAAAGTTTGATCTGCTCTTTGTCGGAGGTGAGCGTGTGCATCTGCCTTCCTTCAGACGCGATCCGCCGGCACATTTTCATGCAAATACACCAGCCTGCGTTTCCAGCCCCTAATAGCTCCTTACAAATGATGTGTCATTACAACGAGCTTTATTTAAACAAATTTAATACGTCTTTAATCAAGGAGGAGAATGTTCTCAAAGGTCACACACCAAATCAAGCGGCGGGTTTGGCTTTCAGACTGTTAGCTCAAGGGGGAGGAGAGAATTATTTCATGGACAAGTCATTCTCCTCCAACCTTTATTTACATTTTTATTCACTTATTAAATTTTATTTCATCACACACTGCAAACACACACACACACACACACGCACACGCAGTCATTTATAAGTCTATCAGTACAGAGAAGAAAGAGAGCAACTGTGAACCAATTGACATGAAAAAAGAGAAAGAAATCTACACAAGAAACAAACACAAAATCACACAAACACGTACACAGATCTGCATGAGAAACAACATTTTACACTAAAAACATATTTTTACATACTTTACACACATATATGCAATAGACACGCAACTCTATTTGCTCTAAAATTAAACTAAAAAAAATGAACAAAATATACAGTTTCCAAAGTAAAACAAAAGTTTATTAGGGTTTATTAAAAACACTATTAAATTATTTTCTTATGTCTTACTTGCCTTTTTTGTAATTTGCTGTAATTTACTGGCAATTTACTAGCAATTTCTGACTAAAAATAATTTCTACACCATTTTTTGTCATTTTAGTATGACTGAGACTACTAGTGTAGTTTTTTTTTTTTTTTTTTTTAAATATACAGGTTCTGTTTCCTTTTAAATTGTAATTAAAGCTTTAGTAATTTTTTTAGCAATGTGATTGACATTTTGTTTTTTTTATGTCAATATATCTTTGATTTGTTTTTATTTAACTTTTATTTTTAGTTATTTTAGTATTTTAGTATATCTAGTTAAACTGAGTGAAAATAACAATTAAAAACACAATTAAAATGTTGCCTTAGCAACTTGTTTTTTTTTTTTGTTTTTTTTTAATGATTATTCCAGTTCACTTTAATGAAAATGTTTTTAATGGTTTTAATTTTAGTTTTAGTTAACTGTAATAATTCTGGTGCACTTGAACACATTATAAAGCACTTTATAAACAGCCAAATTCACTAAACACTCCAGGTCTCCAGGTATGATTTTTTTTTTTTTGCGAAATATATTGCTTTCTCCTGTAAATGTGCTTGTAGATGTATTGTGTATGTGAATTCTGAAACTGTTCTTTGGTCCTGTAATATAAGTCCATCTGTAATTTAAACATGAATGCTTGCAGCCATGAATCCTCCATATCTAATGTTCCAGAGACTTTCACATTAATGTCACGGATTTTAAATTAGCACATAACATCTCATGGAGCCCGTCTGCATGGATTTACTAAAACTGAAGGCACCGTGTCAAAACATTAGCTCATTTTCTGAGAGTCTGAGAAAGACTAAACACGCTATGATAGAAAAGATGAAATTATAGAGTTAAAATGCAGTGACCCGTTCGGGAAAATCTGCAGCAGTCCTTCAAAATAGACCATCTGCAAACAGTTGTTGTTGACACAAATGCTACAATTATCCTTTACGTTGTGCAGAAAATTAAACATCATATTACTGCACTTCTAAAGGAATATTCAAGGTTTATTACAAGTTGAACTCAATGATGGATTAATTACCACAGAAGATGTCTTTTACTTCTCTTAATTTCTATGGTGTTTACATTTCTTGTTTCTCAGTTCATAAAACTAAACAAAAATCACAGTTACACAGTTACAGTAACACACTTACAAAGGAAGTCTATCGGAAAATTAATTCTAGATTATTTAAAAGTAGACATTTTATTAATGCACTTAAGTTTTACATGCAAAATGATTGTTATTTTAATCATTAAGTGTCACATGCAGCTCTACATGATTAGTGGTTCATCTCTGTGTGTTAAAGCAACACAGAAAGTGATAACTTACAGTCAGATTGTGATACTTCTTTACTTTACTACAATCGTGTTTTTGATCCATGTAAACATGACAGGAGTTGAAATATTGGATAAAACTTTGCACACACAAGATTAATAAGTGATTATCACACTATAGTCTCATGATTTTACCTTTACATTTATGCATCTGAAAGATGCATTTATCCAAAATTACATTGGATTTTCACACATTTTAAACATTCATGCATTCCCTGGGAATCGAACCCATGACCTGTTGTTGCAAGTGCCATGATCTAACGTTTGAGCTGCTTATAACATGATAAAGCATTTGCATTCTTTTCTAACAGTGTGTATTTTAATGTTTATCCATCTTCCATTGTAAAGTAAGTACATTACTGTTTTTACAAACTGAAGGACAAAAGGAAATTAATTTCAGCTGTAAATAACAGAAATAACATATTGATGCACTGAACCTGTAACATACATGCAGAACAAAAGCAAAACTGTTAATTGTGCACATCTGATCATATCACAGATAAGACAGCGTAAATACAGAACAATGCAGGACTGATGTGTGTGTGTGTGTGTGTGTGTGTTTGTGTGTTGGCTATTGTTATCTTTTCTTAACCCTTGCTTTGCTAATGCATGTTCTTGGGCTGGCATTTACTCAGAATGAATTGCTCGCTTAGACACACACACAAGTAAATAAAAGTCAGCAGGGGCTGATAGTATGAAAAATGGATTTTCATTACTGTTTCATTGATTGTGGTAAATAAGGGGCCTGCGGCCCGCACAACGCTAATAATTTAATCTAAGGTGACACCGACCAAAACGCATGTGGACCAAAATCATCCCTGAATATTAAACGAGGGCCTGAAGACAAGCGGCATCAGCGCATTTAAATGCATGCAGATTGCCGTCTAACCTATTTAAAAACAGAAATTAAACACTGTTGTCATAAATCACATTTGCGGCCGCGGATACGCCTGGTTATGCGAGCGTTTACCGGAAACCGGAAAGGTTGAAGTATCCAGTGCATTAAATTGCACAGGGATAATTAACACTTTTCTTCTGGCTATTTATAAGAAATGGAAAATGGAGTCGGTTGTACTGTGACAACAAGGTAATTGTGATGCAAAATAAAAGCTTGTGTGCCGGTCTCAGGAGAGAGACGCTATATATTCTGCTCTCGTTCCAGTGCGCGTCTGGCCTTCTGATTCCACATATTCTAATGATATTTTAGCCCTGCATTTAAGCAGACACCAGCAACTAATAGCGTCTGTAACACAGTGACACGTGGAGAAAGACTTCATGTGCGAACTCACCTTGTCGATGGGCTGTGACAAGGAAAGTGTCAAGCACACACCCGCTCTGATAGAATCAAACAGAAACACTTGCCCTGCGGCGGGTCTGAGCCCTGGAGCCCGAGTGCTTTAACAGGGTGTGCAGACTGTCACCAATTAGTAGCTGTTAGTGGAACCGGCGAGGGCGTCCTAATTTGACAGCTTTATCTCAGAGGTGCTGACCTGTGTCACCGCCTTGAGCTCTCGCCCGCAATCCACACATCTGCTGAGTGTGAACGCAGACTCACCTGCTTAGAGGCGAGTGCTCTGACGCTTCAGCAGCCGCAAGCCGCTCCGCTTACAAACGGACTCCAAACTCACAGGAACATGCTGCTTCAGAGGAACAAAGATGAGCTTTTGAGAAATGTTCAGATAGTTAACTGCAGTGCTGTTTTAGTATCATTGACATACTATTAGAGTTTTTGTAAATATTTTGAAATCGTTTTTAATATAAAGTTTTTTATTTGATTTTTTTGGAATGATTGACAGACAATGATGGATGGATGGAATGACTGACAGACGGATGGATGGATGGATGGATGGAATGATTGACAGACAGAACGATGGATGGATGGAATGATTGACAGACGGATGGATGGATGGAATGACAGACAGAATGATGGAATGAATGACAGACAGAATGGATGGAAGGATGGATGGATGGATGGATGGAATAACAGACGGAACAATGGCTAGATGGATGGATGGATGGATGGATGGATGGATGGATGGATGGAATGACAGATGGAACAATGGATGGATGGATGGATGGAATGACAGATGGAATGATGGGTGGATGGATGAATTTACACAAAATGATGGATGGATGGAATGACAGATGGAATGATGATCATTTTGATCTGGGGCTGTTTGCATAAACGGTTTAGACTAGTCTTGCAAGTTAGTCTTTTTTTAAATTAATTATTATTATTTTTTTTTTTTTAAGAATGGTCATAATAAAAAAAAAAATAAAAATAAAAAAATTAATCTGTTCATTAGTCTGAGTTGAATCCAAAAGATAAGACTGATTACCCCTTGGCTGACTTCTTTTGTTGCATTGAAAAGAGCTGCATTGAATCTTCAAATTTTGCCCTTTTGTGTTTCACAGACAAATAAGAGTCTACTGTTGAGCTCCTGAACTGCTCACGTCCAGCACATCAGCACCAAGATCACCTGCGTCTGTGAGGAGACTCTCAGCATCATCATCAGGAACCATCAGAGAACAGAGAAACACATGAACGAGCTGCTGACCTCAACAAATGAAGGAATGTGTACTTGAGCGACATCCTAACGAAGTGTCAAATGGCCATGCTAACTGTAACGTCTAGCTACGCTAACATTTCTCTCCACACCGCGGCTTCTGCATGATTGACCTTTCCATAGTTTACCCACAGTTCCTCACGGCTCGTGCTGAATCATTACAATTACAGAGCTTCATTAGAGTGTGTCCGTCTGTCTATCTGCACATACTAATGTTTGCTCCTGTTTGCATCTGACGGGGTTTCAGAAGAGCTTCTGCCGTAATCCAAACCCTCTAATGAGGAGCAAATCCAGTCACACTCATCAATGCTAATCCAGCACACACACACACACACACACACACACAGCTCCTGGATCATCTCTTCTTGAGTGCTGATGGATTACCACTCAATGCTTGGCATTTTAGCGTTTTTCACATGAACGTTTCTTCTGTTTTGTCTTTCTTTTGATTTTTTGACGTTCTATTCAATGCTTTAAAAGTGCTTGAGTTCCCTTTGAATCAATAATTTGATTGTCAGGCTGGATTTGGGAAGCATTGATTATAATATAATACAATAGTGAAACTAAAAGTATATAGAACCTAAAGTGTCCAGTTTAGGAGTTTCTGTAAATTTCTCAGGATGTAAAGCAAGTTGCACATTTTTAAAGAAAATACCAAAATGCACTTACACTACCTTTGAAAAAAAAAAAAAAAAAAAAAATTTCAACTGACATTATCATGACGGCGTGGGACAGTTGGGAAGCAAAATGTTTAACTCCTCTTCCATTGATTCAATAAGTTCCTTATGGATTAAATCAAGTCTAAAACTAAAATGAATCAGACTGAAGAGGTAAAATGTTGTAAAACATTGTTTCATGTTGATGTGAAACCTCTCAGCTCATATAAACTCCACAGAGTCTCATCATGGCATCAACACTTAGAGTTTTTAAATACTTTCATTTAATTCAAATAAATACATTTTTACTAAAGAAAGTGAGGAAAATAAGTACTATAGTATTTTGTTGGAAACTATGTCTAGCATGATATGGAAGTTTGTTACTGCCATGCAATAAAAAAAATAAATAAAAAAAAAACGGTAATTGCACGATATAAACTTAAAATTGGGAGATATAATACGCAGACTTGCAAGACATATATTCAGAATTGCAGATAAAAATGCAAAATTCTCAGAAAAAAGTGAGAATTGCATGATAAAATCACAATCATTTATTCCGTGAAAAAAAAAAAAACAATTATGAGATATAAACTCAGAATTCAGAAAAAAAAAAAAAAATAAAAAGCTGTTTTTTTTTGTTTTTTTAATTGTGAGATATAAAGTTGTAATTATCTTTTTTTATTTTTTATTCCATGGAGAAAATGAGCTTCTGTAGCATGGAAAGGAAATGGCACAGGTCATATAAATGTTTTCAAAAACAAACTTCACTGTTATGCAAAAATTAAAAATAATACTAAAAATCATTATTCAGGACAATTAGCAAAGACAAACACTTCCTGTCTCAGCAAACTGGGCCGCCTCTGGCTGTGCTGTAATTACTCCTATTAGCACATGAAGTTCATATCCACATTCTCCTGATGATGTTCCTCAAATTATCTTCAGTCTAAATATGAACTCGAGGCCTGCAGCGTTTCAGCCGCTAATAAACGGAGAGCATTTTTCCTTCCGGATGTGTTTCAAATCTATTATATAAGAAAAGCATGTGGACTAAAAGCAATCGCTAAAAAAACACAGTTCTTTCTCATTCAACTGATTCAAAATACACTCCAAGTGAATCAAGTGAAGATTTTGAAGCACCACTTTTGATGATTTCAACTCTAAACATATTTGCATCATTTTAAAAGTAACTGATGGTGTGAATTCAAAGAGCAATACAAATACATTTGACTTGGCGTCCAAAAAAGTCATCTGTTCATGTAACATGAGTTACTTGAACTGATTACATTATCAACACAGTGTTCATAGATCAGAGATGTGTGTGTGTTGTGTGTCAGAACAGGAAACGTTACGTCTGATGTGTTAATATGAGCAGAGGTGTGTGTTTAAAGCACATTACTGCTCCTTCAGGATGTGTTAGGACGTTTACCGGCGAGCGGTGGGTGGTCGGAGGAGAAGTGCCCCTATTTTCAACCCATCTGGTGCTGTTTGACCTGTGACCTGTTTTATGTAATTGCTGTGCCCGAGAGTGTGCGATGTTTTGAAACAAAGGTTATAAATAGGGGTGAACAGCACGACACAAGCTTATATCATGACAAGAGTCATTTACATCACAGTAACGGCATGCATCAGCATACTCACCTGCATTTTTGCTAGTCTAAATAATCACGAATTTGAAATAATTCAAATTTACATCTCATTTAATTATGAACTTGATGAACAGTCCCTCTGAACCTGTTGAAACCTGAGAATTTATCCCACCATTCACCCCAAAATTGATCTTTCTGTCATCATTTACTCACTCTGATGTTATTCCAAACCTGCATGACTTTACTTTGAAAATACTTTGAAGTAAAACAACACTGGAGCCCATTGACTTTCATTGCACAAACCTTTTATTCATTAAGGATGCATTAAATTGATCAATAGTGACAGTAAAGACATTTGTAATGTTTATTTCTAAGAAAATAACTAGGCACTATTTGTTCAAAAGTCTAGGATCAGTCCGTTTTTCTTTTTTCTTTTAAAAGCAAGTAATAGTTTTATTAATCAAGGATGCATTAAATTGATGAAAAGTGGCAGCAAAGACATTTATAATGGTACAAAAGATTTCAAATAAATGCTGTTCTTTTGAACTTTCTGTTTATCTGTGAATCCTGAAAAAATAAAACGTGTCACAGTTTACACAAAATATTCAGTTTTCAGCATTGATAATAATCAGAAATATTTCTTGGGCAGCAAATCAGCATATTAGAATGATTTCTGAAGGATCATGTGACATTGAAGACTGGAGTAATGATTCTGAAAATTCAGCTGCGCATCACAGAAATAAATTACAGTTGAACAGATATTCACATAGAAAACACTTATTTTAAATTGTAATAATATTTCACAATTTTATAGCATTTTTGATTAAATAAATGCAGCCTTGGTGAGCAGAAGAGACTTATTTCAAAACATTAAAAAATCTTACCAACCCCAAACTTTCACACAGTAGTGTATATATATATAGTATGTTACATGAGCTTGCCGATGTTGATTAGCTCTGGTATATGCTGCTGTATCAGTTGTAACATGTTTATTGTAGTTCATGAGCTTCACTGCTTCAGCTTTAGTAGTTCATAAGGTTGAGTTTGTGATGGCATTCATCTGTAATACTGAGAGCATCCAGACCAGCGGCGTCTGCTATTACCAATATCCTGAAGATCTCACCCGCAGGCACTCTCATTGCAGGAAAGGTCAGCCGGCGCTCAGGAGCGTCTGTAATCGAGGACAGTATAAGTGCTGATGTTATCCTCATCATACATATGTGAAAGCACTGAGAGCATCAAATGGACATGTTCTGCACATTTATCTCACTCAGCTCGTTTTGCAACCTTGTTATGAGTCTATAGAGCTAGTTGTCATTTAGCAGACACTTTATCATCTATCAGAACACTTACTATAGGACTAGAGAAGAAGAAACTGAACACTATAAATTGAATGCGGTAGCAGTAGTTCAACGGGTGCATCTAATGCACTATACGTCACTCTGAAAAATGGATAAATGTAGATGAATGTCAGCATAATGCGTATTATTGTTAGTAAAAATAGAAACATGCAACAACACAAAGCAATAAACATTTTAAGCAGTGTTTTGCCACATTTATGTAACCTCATTATTTTTTTAAAGTTTCTTCTGCTCAACAAAGCTACATTTATTTGATCAAAAATGCAGTAAAATCAGTAATATATATTGCAATTTAAAATAACTCTTTTCTATGTGAATAAATGTTAAACTCTTATTTATTTGTGATGCGCAGCTGAATTTTCAGCATCATTACTCCAGTCTTCAGTGTCACGTGATCCTTCAGAAATCATTCTAATATGCTGATTTGGTGCTCAAGAAACATTTCTGATTATCATCAATGTTGAAAACAGTTGTGCTGCACAATATTTTTGTGGAAACCGTGATACATTTTATTTTTCAGGATTCACAGAGGAATAAAAAAGTTCAAAAGAACAGCATTTATTTGAAACAGAAATATTCTGTAATATTATAAATGCCTCTACTGTCACTTTTGATCAATTTAATGCATCCTTGCTGAATAAAACAATAAAAATAGTGAATAATAGTGCCTAGTAATTTTCTTAGAAATAACCAGCCAATGGTTATTTTGCTTTTTTTTTTTTTTATATAAATATACAAATGTTAAAATGTTGTATCTACCAATGACTTACATATGGCTGCCCAACAGAAAAATGAGAATAGAACTAGTTGTAATTTCTGCTCTACTCGCATCACCAATCAGAATTGCATAAATGATAATGACTGTTTACAAACAAGTTTTCAGACTGCCACAAGAACAAACAGACAGTCCCGCCCCCAAATGTATGTGATTGGTTGAGACAGAAATTGACATGCCATCTTGCAGAACATCAAACTACAGCTCAGATGACTTATATGATAAAGTATTTTAGCACACACAAAGTTACACACTCCATACTGGTTTAGGTGATTTGGTTTATTTGACCTATCTTTAAGCTCCTGTTAACCCTGATGGTTAGAGATGCTGATGTTTTGGCCTGATGTGCTGGTAGAGCCAGCACTGCTGTATGCTCTTATTGTTTATTAATCATGGCTGGCCTCATTAGCAGTAGCTGAAGCGTGTGTTGGCTCTGAAATGCCACCCATAATGCAGGGCCACTGTGAAATGTTTTATTACAGGCTAATCAAAAGCAAGTTCCCTGAAGGAGTTGCGAATCAGGGGAGATTAGTTATCTAAAGCCCTCGCCGCGTTTCCGGCCCGTATCACCTCCAGATCTATAATGAAACATAACAAGGTTTCTGTATCGTTTAGAGATTACAGAGGTGCGTTTGAGAAGGTAACATTTATCAAAAGACCCTCATTTATCATTTATCAAAAGCACTTTCTAAAGGTCAATAACTGTCATGCATTTTACATCTTTGAGAGAAAAGCAAAATTTAAAAAAAAAAGCTCGCTGATAATGATCCAAGGTGTTTCGGAAGCTTCCTCTGAAGTGAACCAGCGATAATGGAGAGAAATGACAATGAATAGAAATTAAAAGCAAGATTCCTCTGAGTCTTCTGATTGGTCGGTCTCGGCGCTGCACTTCATTTGCATTTCCTCTCCATCATATTTACATATTTCTTTTAGCTTGGCATAGAATCTCTCACCAAAATGATGTGATGTATATAATGCACTGCAATGACCAGAACTCATTCACATCAGCAACCTGTGAAACTAAAAAAAAAAAAAAAAAAACACTGAAGGTCTTCTGTTGTTCATAGACATTATCTAATTTCTTAAGTTTAGATTTTTCTCCTTTATTTTTTCAACATCACTTTATATTACACTGGTAAATAAATCATTATCTACAGGGTTCCTATAAGTGAACTCACAAGCAGGTGATGAACTTTTTGTCCATCCATTTAATTGTCAATAGTGGACAGGTAATTACTACCACTACTAGAAAAAATAAAAAGAATTAAAAAAAAAAAACATTCAAAAGTTTGCTTTCGTTCATCAAGGATACATTAAACTGATCAAAAGTTACAGCAAATACATTTATAATGTTACAAAAGATTTCTATTTCAAATAAATGCTGTTCTTTTGAACTTTGTGAATCCTGACAAATAAAATGTATCACTGTTTCCACAAAAATATTGGGCAGCACAACTGTTTTCAACATTGATAATAATCAGAAATGTTTCTTGAGCAGCAAATCAGTATATTAGAATGATTTCTGAAGATCATGTGACACTGAAGACTGGAGTAATGATGCTGAAAATTCAGCTGCGCATCACAGAAATAAATTACATTTTACAATATATTCAAGCCGAAAACAGCTATTTTAAATCGTAATAATAGTTTACTGTTTTTTATCCAATAAATCATCAAATAAATGCAGCTTTGAGGAGCAGATGAGACTTCATTCAAAAACATTATTCTAAAATTTGAATGACTGATTAACTGCACATAAAATCCAGGGCACTAAAATGGTCTAGGAACAAAGCAAAACATTTTATAACTTGTATTTTGAAAATGTATAATGTGATTTAAGGAGTTTTAATCAGGTATTTTCTGCATTCATTCAATACTTTGATTGTTCAGTGGAGGGGACCCCTTCAATTTTAACACCCAGACTGCAATTAAACTAAAATAAATGAAGTGAAAATTAGTTTTATGGTGTTCCTACAAAGCTCAAAGTCAGTTCACAACTGCACCACTCCTGAAAAATGCACTAAACGTATTTTCTGAGACCTGTTTTATATCCGCAGTGTTTATTACGTCCCGTGATTTCAAATGAAAGCCATTTCCTCCCTATTGATCACCATCAGATGCTCTGCTAACAGGTAACTCATGAGCAGACTCAGATGTGCTCTAGTAACCCACAGCCTGACCTCTGCTGAGGCTTATCACTTCTCACAAGAGAAACAAACCGTGAGGATCGAGCGAAGTTCTCTCACAAGATCCATTTGCTTTGATTAAAAGGTGGCCTTTTGATTTGTGTAATAAAGCTCTCTGACAGCCGAGTAAAGGTGGTCTCCATATGAACACGTGCATTTATTTATTTATCTCCAGCTCTTTCTGGCACTGGGCTCTTTAAACGAGCATCTCCATCTCTTTGAGGCAGTCCAGACCATCAGTGTTTAGAAACTCTCACAACCAGCTCTGAGGAAGGGGAAGAAGCGATCGGGACGAAGCGTGTCTCGGTGGAGGGATTCCCGCAGCTGTGCAAACAGCCGAGTGCAGCTTTAGGGAAAACACTTCAAACCACCGCAGCTTCAGGTGACTGCACACCTCACGTCAAACACTCGCTTCCCATTCCCACAGAGCTTCCTCGTTATACCTCACTGACGCTCATCAACAACCAGCTCTGATTCATGTCTACACAAAGTGACTCACAAATCTAAATAATGCTGCATTGAGTTTCATTAATAACATTGGCGTTGTAATCTGACAATAATGCATAACAGATTATCAGTTAATAGAACATTTCAGAATGTTATAAATTCATATGTAACTACCCAGGTGAAAAAAAAAAAAAAAAGTACACTTCCATAATGTACTTAAAGTGCTCTATTTTTGCGCACTAATTTTGTACTTGATGTACTAAAAATGATTCTTTAGTACTTCAACTTAAGATCATCTAAGTGTACTCAACTGTGCTATTTTGGAACGCCATAAATATGAACTAAAATTCACTTTTAACATACTATCTCTGTCTGTATTTAGTCACCACTTTTAGTACACTTGAGTGCTCTAGTGTATGAAAGATGGTTCAAGTGTACTACAAGTGGTAACTAAATACATTTTTTTAAATACAGAGATAGTATATACAGAATTAGTGGGCGGAAATAGAGCACTTTAAGTACATTATGGAAGCGCACTTGTTTTTCACCTGGGTACAGTTATGGTTTTCATATATAATTATGTCTGAAATTACATCAACTACAGATCAACTACAATATTATGTAATGTTTGTTAATAACTTAATGAAAGGGATTGGTCAGTTCAGATGTCCTTAGCCAATAAATAAATAAATAAAAAAATAAATAAAAACCGCTTGGTTTATATTTGTATATTTATACAATATGACCTTCAAATCTAAATATGGCAAGTTCTATTAATAAAATTAACAAACATTACAATCAGACAATAATACATAACGGATGATCAGTTAATAGAATGTTTCAGAACCTTACAGATTCACATATTTTCACATAATTGTGCATTAACTATGTTATGATTTTCATATATATTCATGCACAGATTATATATATATATATATATATATATATATATATATATATTTGAAGCATTATATTATGTTTGTTGAAAGTTATTGGTCTGTATAGACTTGTGTCAGATGTTTTTAGCTAAAATGATTTGATGAATATTTACATATTTAAGCAATATAACCTCCAAAAATAAACAATATGGCAACACGTTTTATTAATAACATTGGTGTTATAATCTGACAATAATGCATAACAGATGATCAGTTAATAGTTCAGAATGTCATAAATTCATTTATAACTACAGTTATGATTTATATATATATATATATATATATATATTATTCATGGTACAACATCAACTACAGATCTGTTAAGCATTACATGTTTGTTAATAACAAAGTTATTCGTCTGTACACTTGTGTCAGAAGTCTTTAGCTAAAAAAAAAAAGAAAAAAAAAAGAAAGAAAAAGATTTATGGGAAGAAAACCAGATTTAGGCCATGCTGATCTGCATTTTGAGTGCTAACATTGTTGATTAGCACAAAAAATGAATTTCCCTTTGTCTTTCCTTTTCTTTACAAGAAGCAGAAACCTGTGTTACAGTGAGGAGCTTACAATGGAAGTGAAAAATGCATAAATAATAAAATACTTTCAATAGTACAGCCACAAGATGTACAATGTGTGTGCTAACATTATAATGATGTGTGTTAACATGATTAGTCTTAGATTTGCTTACTATTTCGGCCACAAATCATACAGTAACCTACATGTAGGTTTACATGATTTTAGTCCTAAATTTTCTTACTAACTTTTTCTGAGTGAAGTAATAACCAATTTAATAACTTCTCTGCCATGACAATGTAATGCCATGAATCTCAGCTGTAAAAAATGATTTAAACAGCTTAACAGCCCAAAAATATATATGACATTGTAAGCTTGACATTTCTGCTTTAAAATCTTCAATAATTAGCTCCACTGACTTCCACTATAACCTGTAACGTTTTTGCTATTTTTATAAAAACAAGGGATGAGTTGGAATTATTTTTGGTGCTTTTACAAATGCTACTGATTGAGCTTAACATGTGCTGAACCCAGAATATTCCTTAAAAACTCTCTCTCTCTCTCTCTCACACACACACACACACACACACACACACAGATAATTTCTCAGGACCTTTACATCAACCTAAACAAGAGCTGAAAGCTGCAGAAGTCTCCTAACAGTGTGTGTGTGTGTGTGTGTGTGTAATGTTGAGTGGGTTGGTTTAAACAGCTCTGAAAAATGATTGGAGTGATGTGACATTTACGTTGTTCCCAGGGTAAAGAAAACAAGTCAAAGGTTTAACCTTCACTTCCGCTAAATATCCCCTCATCAGCCTGAACTAATTTGAGTTTAACTTGTAAAAACTGTCCGCTGGCCTGACATGGAAAAAGACTCAATAAAACACAAATGAGTTCCAGATGACCCACTGAACACACACACACACACACACACACTTACATAGAGAGACTTTCCATATGCCTTCATCCTTTGTTCTATAAAGTCTGTGTTGCAGGCGCAGTGGAGCGTTTCTCTCTGTGAATGACGGCCACCGCTGCTCTCTGTACTCCTGCAGTCGTGAGATGTGCTGGCAGATTTCAGAAACATGAAACAAGCAAAATACGGCAAACTGAAGGATTTCATCTGCCACATATTGCTATTTGCCTGCTTTCTGTACTGTTTTAAAGGTGGAAGAACAGGATAAAATGCAATGTCTACTCATGTATTCCCGATTTTCAGTGATCTAGGGCCCTATGAAATCTGTTTTATTTTTTCCCAAATGCCATTTTTTTTTTTTCCCCCATTTTAATTTTTCTGGAATCAATGTGTTTTTGTTTTTTTTTCCATTTAAATTTTTTATTACATGTCTAATTAATTGAAATCATGAAACATTTACAAGTTAACAGCATTTTATTCAATTTAAAATAAAAATAAAATAAAAAATTTTGGGGCCTGTAAAATATGACACTTTTTTTTTTTTTTAAACCATATTCAGGGTTTTCTGTTTTAATTTTCCTGGATTCCATTTTAAAGGTTTAATTAAATAATCAAATTTAATAATTAATAATCCAAACTAAATGTTTAGTTTTCTCAGAAATGTTGTGTTATGTACTTTATTATTATTATTATTATTTATTTATTTTATATATTTATTTTCTGGTAATCACATGATGGCATAAAACATTAATTTATCTTCTAATTAAATAAAAATCAAACAAATCATTTTTAATGTGTGTTTTTTTTTTTTTTTTTGGCAAAACAAGTGGTTTACTGTTAAAAGAATCAAAATAAAATTTGTGATTTTTTTTTTTATTATTATTAATAGTAGTAGTAATAGTATTACTACCATGCACACTAAGACACACAGAAGATGAACATTAAATAGTCTTTAGGGGGTTTAATATTCACATGCATTAATCCATATTGCCATCTGATTTAAGTGTACTGACCTACTTTTGATCTATTCATTAAAAATGTGTCAAATTCTGTGACATTCTGCATTATACAGTCAGTTTCATCATCATGGAAATCATAGGGCCCTAGATCTATTCTTAAAGCTGTTCATTAATTCCAGCATCACTAGTGCTAGATGTAATGAAACCTCTACTAAAGTGCTGAAGTTCAGCATGTTACTTCATGTATTGATAAGATGCTTGATTTTCATCTGCTGAATGATAAAACAGGTGTGTTTGTGCAGAACAAACAGCTCATCTTTTCTTCCAAACAAGTCACAGTGGAGTATAAAGAGCAGTGTTTAGCACAGAGAGCTGAAAGTGCGTCTTTGCTCAGGGTTTGACGGAGTTGGGCCAACGACCCCCTGCCCTCGTGCTCGAGCTCCTGTTAGGATGGAAACCCGTCTGATACTTCAGACGAGCCTGAGGGACAGAAACAGCCAGAGGAATTCAGCAGAAGACCCCCAACACACACAATCAGGAGAGCCGCGTTCCCCTTCCAGCCTTCCGCAGTCAGACGTTCAAAGCTTCATCATTAAAACTGTGCCCTGGGACAAGAGCTGATCCACCCCCAAACACCCACCACCACCGCGACACACACACTGCGCTTCCATCCTTCACCTCTGTCTCTCTTTCACTGTCTCACACACACACACACACACACATTCTGTCCCCCAACACAGCCTTCATCATAGTAGAACTACAGCCAACAACTGCTGCCACTGAACTCACACAGACAGGAGACCACAGAACTACAGAGAGAACGATATAAACGACAGAACAGAAACAAATAGAAAGATAAACAGAACATTAGAATGAGCGATAGAATGAAAGGTAGAATGTTAGAACAGACAGAACGTTAGAATGATAGACTAACTGTTATAACATTAGACTAATAGTTAGAATGATAGAATGTTAAATGTATTGTCTTAATGTTAGAACTACAAAGAAAAAAATGTTATCCAGAAATTTAGAACAGACAGAACATGCGAACGTTAGACAGACTGATACAATAGGTAGAATGACAGATGAATAGAACATTGGATAGAACGCTAGACATTGTTAGAACAATAGATAGAATATGTAAATGATAGAGAGATAAACAGAATATTAGAACAATGGAATGACAGAACAATAGACTGTTAGAATGCCGGTGGATAAAGCATTGGAACAATGGATAGATTGATGCATAGAATGATAGATAAAATGATAGAAAACTAGAACTCCGATGTTAGACAGAACATTAGAACGACATAAAACAATAGAACGACAGACAATAATTTAAGACAGAAGGATAGATAGAATATTAGAATTATTAATAGAATATTAGGATAATAGATAAAATGATAGATGTTAGAACATTAGATCTATGGATATAACGATGGAGTGATAGATAGAATGATACAGTGGGGCAAAAAAGTATTTAGTCAGCCACCAATTGTGCAAGTTCTCCCACTTAAAAAGATGAGGGAGGCCTGTAATTTTCATCATAGGTATACCTCAACTATGAGAGACAAAATGAGAAAAAAAAATCCAGAAAATCACATTGTAGGATTTTTAAAGAATTTATTGGTAAATTCCTCGGTAAAATAAGTATTTGGTCACCTACAAACAAGCAAGATTTCTGGCTCTCACAGACCTGTAACAACTTCTTTAAGAGGCTCCTCTGTCCTCCACTCGTTACCTGTATTAATGGCATCTGTTTGAACTCGTTATCAGTATAAAAGACACCTGTCCACAACCTCAAACAGTCCAACTCCAAACTCCACCATGGCCAAGACCAAAGAGCTGTCAAAGGACACCAGAAACAAAATTGTAGACCTGCACCAGGCTGGGAAGACTGAATCTGCAATAGGTAAGCAGCTTGGTGTGAAGAAATCAACTGTGGGAGCAATTATTAGAAAATAGAAGACATACAAGACCACTGATAATCTCCCTCGATCTGGGGCTCCACGCAAGATCTCACCCCGTGGGGTCAAAATGATCACAAGAACTGTGAGCAAAAATCCCAGAACCACACGGGGGGACCTAGTGAATGACCTGCAGAGAGCTGGGACCAAAGTAACAAAGGCTACCATCAGTAACACACTGCGCCGCCAGGGACTCAAATCCTGCAGTGCCAGACGTGTCCCCCTGCTTAAGCCAGTACATGTCCGGGCCCGACTGAAGTTTGCTAGAGAGCATTTGGATGATCCAGAAGAGGATTGGGAGAATGATGAAACCAAAATAGAACTTTTTGGTAAAAACTCAACTTGTCGTGTTTGGAGAAAGAATGCTGAGTTGCATCCAAAGAACACCATACCTACTGTGAAGCATGGGGGTGGAAACATCATGCTTTGGGGCTGTTTTTCTGCAAAGGGACCAGGACGACTGATCCGTGTAAATGAAAGAATGAATGGGGCCATGTATCCTGAGATTTTGAGTGAAAACCTCCTTCCATCAGCAAGGGCATTGAAGATGAAACGTGGCTGGGTCTTTCAGCATGACAATGATCCCAAACACACCGCCCGGGCAACGAAGGAGTGGCTTCGTAAGAAGCATTTCAAGGTCCTGGAGTGGCCTAGCCAGTTTCCAGATCTCAACCCCATCGAAAATCTTTGGAGGGAGTTGAAAGTCCGTGTTGCCCAGCGACAGCCCCAAAACATTACTGCTCTAGAGGCCAAAATACCAGCAACAGTGTGTGAAAACATTGTGAAGACTTACAGAAAACGTTTGACCTCTGTCATTGCCAACAAAGGGTATATAACAAAGTATTGAGATGAAATTTTGTT
The DNA here is from genome assembly GCA_039654775.1 of Spinibarbus caldwelli. Lineage (NCBI taxonomy): Eukaryota > Metazoa > Chordata > Actinopteri > Cypriniformes > Cyprinidae > Spinibarbus > Spinibarbus caldwelli. The sequence goes on along the minus strand of CM077236.1, from coordinate 1,701,548 downwards.
ATTGACCAAATACTTATTTTCCACCATAATTTGCAAATAAATTCTTTAAAAATCCTACAATGTGATTTTCTGGATTTTTTTTATTTATTTTTTTCCCATTTTGTCTCTCATAGTTGAGGTATACCTATGATGAAAATTACAGGCCTCTCTCATCTTTTTAAGTGGGAGAACTTGCACAATTGGTGGCTGACTAAATACTTTTTTGCCCCACTGTACATAATGATGGATGAAATTAATAATTGATGACAATAGACAGAATGTTATAATGATATGATAGAAGGATAAAATGTTAGATCGCAAAGAAGAATAGACCATGATAGATAGACAGATAGATAATATGATATAGATAGACAGATTAAACAGAAAAAATTCTACTACACATTTAGTTTTGTTTCGCAGAAGAAAGTCCTTCAGCTGATGTTTGAAATGACATGAGGGCGAGCAAACGAGTGAACTATTCATTTAACACCAGATTCAACCAAAATAACACTTTTTCCTCATACGACTCCCATTCACACGAGTGTGTGTGTGTGTGTGTGTGTGTGTGTGATTGATGAGGACTCAATGAGGTGGCTGAGAGAGCAGGTACAGATGAGCGGACACAGTGTGTGTGTGTGTGTGTTTATAGGAGATAAATGAGATTCACTCCACGAGGTGAAGGCGTCTCCAGACAGAATCAAAGAAGCACTAACCCCTGACACACACACACACACACACACACACACACACACACCCCCAGAGTGGATCAGGGTGTGTGTTGTTGTTCATTACACCTGTTCCGTCTGTTTCTGTAGGTTTGTTCCCTGCAGCTCAGAGTTTGTCTCACGTTCACGTGAAGCTGTGAGCAGCATTAGCACATTATGCGTCTCACCTGAGAGTGGCTCCATTATTACCTCAGCCATGAACACACACTCGTCACACGATCAGCACACTTCAGAGGAAGTTGGGAGAAATGGAACAGAAGTAGATTGTGATGCAGGTGATGAGATGCTTGGTTTCTCATTACTGTGAGCGGCTGAACCCGCTGAGCTCATATGAGCTGCAGATAAGGACTGTCATTACGCCACTCTTTGTCAACACGTTACTAATATTGGCACATGTTAAAATGGCTCCGGGACAATAAATGATGTTTTTGTGGGAAGCAAGAAATGAAGAAATGCTTGATTGTGATTGTTATCCAGCGGCGAGTAAAGCAGCTTTAGTCCTCTGGCCCAAATAACGCAGATTACAAACTAGTCCATTACTGCTTATTTATGGGTTTGTTTCAGATTGACTTCGTCTTCTGGCAAAACTGATTATATGTGGAAGAACTGGATTTCAGAACTAGCTTTAGAAAGCAAAAAGTTAAAGAATATGACATTTTAAATGGGAGCTAGAAATCCTGCAAGTTATTGTGTGGCTGTAAAATAAATATAGAAGTTTTCATCAGTATTTTATAATAACATTTTTGTTTCCATCCATTTAACAGGACATTTCCAGTCAATTTTAGAGTTTTCAGAATTTTAACTTGTGCAGTGAAGTTCAGTGCACACTGACACAAACTAAACATGAGGTTGGTCTGTCATTAGTTTTAGTTTTCAGTTCAGAGATTACAGGCGTATCGCTGCCAGTCTTATCACACACAGCTTGTTCTTCCACTTTCTCTGTGTATAGAAGCGCATTTCATCTCTCCTGTCTATGTACACCACACACACACATACACTGCTTTCTTCTCGTTCGCAGGAGTGTTTACAGCTGCTGTTGGTGAATGAAGTGATCTGAGGGCCGCAGAAACAGAAGACTGTCAGTCTGTCATAATTTAATCAGCCTCTTCCAGCAGTAATGCATCTGTCCTTCTGCTGCTCTTCACTCGTCTCACAGGTCTGATTCTTCACTGTAAATAACACTCGTCTGAAGCAGTCTGCAGTTTAATCTGTAACTTTGCAGAGATGTGTGCTTCTTGTAAAACTCCTTTAAGACACGATGTGAGCCTCACACACTTTCACCACACTTTATGAACTAAATAAGTCTGATTCTCCAGTGTGTCTGAGGTTTGTGGGACCTTTTTATTTTATAAACACTGTTGTTCAAAAGCTTGGGGTCTGTAAGATTATTTAATTAATATATTTATTCAGCAAGGATGCAATGAATTGATCAAAAGTGACAGTAAATACATCTATAATGTTACAAAAGATTTCTATTTCAAATCAATCCTGTTCTTTTGAACTTTCTATTCTTTCTGAAGAACCCTGAACAATAAAATGTATCACTGTTGTTTTGGAATTAACTTTCAAAATTGCTAGTTAATTTCACAAAGTAATTGCAAAGAAATGGCAAATAATACATTGACTTAAATGTGAATTTTTTGAAGTAGAAAAACTTTTGTGCGCACGTGTGTGTGTGTGTGTGTGTGTGTGTGTGTGTGTGTAAAACAATAATCTTTTGTTTTATTTACAATTTTAAAAAAATGATAATGTTAAAAAGTTATTTAAAATTGTAATAATTTTACACTATTAGTGTTTTACTGTATTTTTGTTATTATAAAGCTTGTTATTATTATTATTATTATTATTATTATTATAAATATTAGTAATAATATTTAATAATTAAATAAATACTGTTCTTTTGAACTTTCTATACACCAATGAATACTTCAGCTTTACCAAATTCAGCTTTTCATCACAGGGATAAATTTCATTTTTAAATAGTTTAATAAAAAATGGTAGTAGTTAGTTGTAAAATAGTTGCAATAATATTAGTTTTTACTGTTTTGTTAATCAAATAATACAAAAACTCAAATTCTAAATTTCTAAATTGCTAAAGGCTGTATGTTACAGCGCTTTTACAACAGCTCTCATGGCTTATAAAGCAAAGCAATGTTACTATTACAAATACATCCGTGTTCAATAATAAATCAATAAAATTAATAATTCTTCCTCAAAGTATTACTGTTCATTATAACTGTAATTGCTTGCCGTTACGAATCAATTTGGTGCAATAATACAGAAGTCAAACATGGCTCGTCCAATCAGAATTATTAGTTTGACATCAGTAATTCTGATTTTACTGTTTTTCTAAAGCTGTTCAGAGCAGCAGCTGACACTGTAAGACAGGAAGCCTGACTCTCTCTCTTCCTGTCTCTCTCCGTGTGTCGTTCTGAATTTGATCAATGAACTCAATTACCGTGTGTTTCTAGGGACCCTGAGTGGGCTTTCCTCTGTGATGCATAGCGAACGCCACACCTGATGCGGCTCCCAAAATCTCCTCAATAAATAAGACACACACACACACACACACACACACACACACACCTCACAGTCTCTCTCTCTCTCTCTGCTAGGCTGGCCACTAATACATGAGCTCAGTTCATGCATTATTAATGAAGAGAGCTGGGCGAGTGGCAGAGACAAATAGGGAACAGAATTCACTGACTGGCTCCGAATGCTCTTTTTAGCCATGCTTGAGTTTCCGCTCAGTCCATCCTGACATGGGAACATTTCTTATTACACTCTTTCCACTCTATAGGCTTCCTGTCTCTCTATCTCTCTCTCTCTCCCCCCTCATGTAAGGATTTGAAGAAGCACTCCACCTCCAAATCACTCATGGAAAAAGTGCTTTCTGGAGAGACCTGCCGAGGAGTACGTCCGTGTGTGTGGGAAAAGTGCCGTTTCCCTGAGGCTTTAGAAGAATATCGGATTCAATCTGTTCAGCTTTATCTGAGGCACAGAGCTTTAGGTTTCTATCTCCATCCATTCTAGTCTCTTTAAAGTTGAGCTGGGCATTTATACTGGTAAAATTCTAATGAAAACATTCTTATTAGTGATTAAACATCACTATTTCTACTGCTCACACTCGAGAGTTACCTTATTAACTGACCATTAATACACAGTTGATACACAGTTTTTACCTGCTTGATGATAAAATAGATGAAAAAAAAGACCACCAAAGCAACACCACTCAATACCAATTGTACATTTCTATTATTTTCTTCTCTACAATTTCTGCAATTAACACAAAATAATTTCATTCATCAGGGATGCATTAAATTGATCAAAAGTGTCAGTAAAGACATTTATAATGTTACAAAAGATTTATATTTCAAATATATGCTGTTCTTTTGAACTTTCTATTCATCTGTGAATCCTGAAAAATAAAATGTATCAGAGTTTCCACAAAAATATTGTGCAGCACAACTGTTTTCAACATTGATAATAATCAGAAATGTTTCTTGAGCAGCAAATTGTCACAATACAGCCTACTGTGTAGGAGACGAAGGAACGAAGGAGCGCGGAGTCGAAGGAGCATTAACAAAAAGTCTTTATTCTTCACAACAAGCAGGAACACACATGTAGGGTGAGGGTAGACTTACAATACCAGACGCTGGAAACTAAACTGAACACTCTTTATATACACAACATAACGAGGGGAAGACAAGACACACCTGGAACCAAAAGAACACAATGAGGACAGGAACAGGAAAATAACCAAATATGGGCATGAGAAAGGGAACCACAAGACACAGGAACACAAGTCTGACATTTACTCCCCCCTCCCGGAAGGCACATCCCGCGGCTTAGCAACATCCAACAGGGAGGGGGGGTGGGTGCTCTGGAGGCCTCTAGGAGCAGGGTTCCAGGACGGAAGGCCTCCAGGGTGGTGCCCTTTCCGGGACACACGGCGGAACAAGGAACTCGGATGGCCATGGCGGAGCAGGAGACTCGGGAGGCCATGGCGGATAGGGAGACTCGGGAGACCATGGCGGATCGGGAGACTCGGGAGGCCATGGCGGATCGGGAGACTCGGGAGGCCATGGCGGATCGGGAGACTCGGGAGGCCATGGCGGATAAGGATGGATCCACCTCCGAGGCCGTGGCCCCAGTCCTCGCCCCAGCCTCTACGGATCAGGAGCCCTCCCTGGGCTGAACGGGGGATCAGGAGCCCTCCCTGGGCTGAACGGGGAATCAGGAGCCCTCCCTGGGCTGAACGGGGGATCAGGAGCCCTCCCTGGGCTGAACGGAGGGTCAGGAGCCCTCACTGGGCTAACCGAGGAATCAGGAGCCCTCCGTGGGCTTAACTCGGGATCAGGAGCCCTCCGTGGGCTTAACTCGGGAACAGGAGCCCATCCTGGGCTAAACTGGAGATCAGGAGCCCTCTGTGGGCTTAATTCGTGAACAGGAGCCCATCCTGGGCTTAACTCAGGAACAGGAGCCCATCCTGGGCTTAACTCGGGAACAGGAGCCCTTCCTGGTCTCAACTCGGGAACAGGAGCCCATCCTGGGCTTAACTCGGGAACAGGAGCCCTCCGTGGGCTTAACTAGGGAACAGGAGCCCATCCTGGGCTTAACCGGGAATCTGCAGCTCTAATATGACTCTTGTCTGGGGCTGGAGCCTGCACTGGACACTGATCTGGGGCTGGAGCCTGCACTGGACTCTGGTCAGGGGCTGGAGCCTGCACTGGACTCTGGTCAGGGGCTGGAGCTGATACTGGAGGGCGCTCTGGAGGAGCAGGCACAACAATGCGCTTTCGAGGAGCCGGCATTGGATTTGGCGCGGGTGGGAGGCGTGACTTCGGAACCGCCGACGGACTTAACTTTGGGATTTCCACAGGAACTACCGGCGGGCTTGCCACAGGAACTGCCAGCGGGCTTGAGTAAGCGACGGACAGCAGGCTTGACTGGGGAATGGCAGGCGGACTTGACTGGCGATTGGTGGGCGGACTGGACGGTGGGCTGGTTCTGGCTCGGGCCCGGACATTTCCCAGACACCGGAAGATCCCTTCCCTCCAACTCAGTTCTGTGGTGTCTGGGAGGTCCACGGGGCAATGGTAATTGGCCCTGAGACAGAACAGATGATTGATGGCTGCATCGTCCAGCGCTGTCATCTTGGCCAGCCCGCAGAACTCCCAGGCATACTCCACGAACAGGAGATCTCTGTGGGCTAGGGCGGTGACTTCCATAGCCACGGGGAAAGACCAGAAAAAAAAAAAAAAAAAAATTCTCAAAAAACGGAAAACAAAACGGGGAAGAAGGGGCGCCACTTACTCTGTTTCTGTCACAATACAGCCTACCGTGTAGGAGACGAAGGAATGAAGGAGCGCGGAGTCGAAGGAGCATTAACAAAAAGTCTTTATTCTTCACAACAAGCAGGAACACACACGTAGGGTGAGGGTAGACTTACAATATCAGACACTGGAAACTAAACTGAACACTCTTTAAATACACAACATAACAAGGGGAAGTCAAGACACCTGGAACCAAATTAACACAATGAGGACAGGAACAGGAAAAGAACCAAATATGGGCATATGAGGAAGGGAACCACAAGACACAGGAACAAAAGTCTGACACAAATCAGCATATTAGAATTATTTCTGAAGGATCATGTGACACTGAAGACTGGAGTAAGGATGAAAATTCAGATTTGATCACAGCAATCAAATTCATTTGAATAGATATTCACATAGAAAACAGTTATTTTAAATTGTAATAATACTTCAAATTTTTACTGTCTTTTTGATCAAATAAATGCTGCCTTGGTTGTTCAGAAGAGACTTCTTTCAAACACCCCAAACTTTTGAATGGAAGTGTGCAAAATAAAAAGCATTACAAATAAAATCAAGCCGTGTGTTATGTTTTATCACACAGAATCAAAGAATAAAACCTGAACTCAGCTTAACATTAACACTGAGATTAACTTCAGCAAATGCAGATCTCGTCTGTTTAATCTCTCGTGTACAATATTCCAGCACAATGATAAACCTTTAACGACAAACATGCATTCAAACTTCATCCTCCACACTCTTCTGCTCATCTTAAACGTAATCCACCTCTGAAGCACATGAGAGATAATGAAATACAGGCAGCAGCGGTCTGAACTGATCTTGTGAACGCTCTGAAAGTGTGATTTATTCACACAGAACTGTTAAAGGCGGGTTTGTAGTTTTCTGTGAAGTAAGCAGACATCTGAAGCGTGTCGCTCCTGGACGCCTTTGAAAACTTGACAAGTTTGGAACATTGATTTTAGTCCACTTACAAAACAAACAGAGACGAGTGTTTATATCACTGATCAAAGTGTGTGCTACACACACACACACACACACACACACACACACACACACACAAATACAGTTAAATACAGCATGATCTGAGATCTTCCAAAGCGCATCTTGAGCTTCAGTGGAAGCAAGAACATCTGACCATCTTTGCACATCTACTTATACTTAACTATTTAATCACACAGAAACAGAAGTCTACTTACAAATGCTCTGAAATTCCATTTGTGTGTTCAGACAAAGAAAACCAGTCAGGTTTGACAAAACCCCATTGGTTTTCATGTTTCATAATAGTTTGAATATGTGCAGTGGAGAATGAGATTTGAGAGCTGCAGCAATAGAGAAGATTTTCAGTGAATAACTGATCAAAATTGAGACTGTTCTTCACATTAACCATCATATGACTTGAAATATAGAATCCAAAAGTTTATATATATCCAAAAGTTTTATAGACTACTTTTATGAAAGTTTGATGGTGCTTCCCAGCTAACGGGGGACATTCTCACTTTATATATATATATATATATATATATATATATATATATATATATATATATATATATATATATATAAACAAAATCTTCTTAAATTAGTGTTGATGGAACATTCTTATAACTTTATCAATATTTGATTATATTCTCACAATGTTCCGAGAAAGCTTGCATTCTCAGGAACGTCCTTATAATGTTATTTGTACTTGTTGAATGTTCTAAGGTTTTTTTGTAACCTTTTAATAACATAATAATCACAACAATACCTAACAGAAGAAAATCTGTTGCTACGTCTGTTACATCAGAACTTGAATATGCATGCGATTTGAGAGCTTTGGTGAAGGGAAATATTTACAGTAAACCAATGAAATAACCAATTTAAAGAAAAAGAAACCAGTGTTATAGCCAATAAAAACTTCTGATCCTCACAGTCTTGTGCCATCAAAAGAGTAGTAGTTTATTTGACTTGTGCACTGTATTCTATTATGATGTTTTTATGGTGTATTTCTTTTTTTTTTTTTTTTTTTTATCTGTTTTGGAGCTTGACATGTATCACCATCCATTTTCCTTGTATGGAAGCTCAGACATTCAGCTAAACATCTACTTTTGTGTCCTCTGAAGTCAATCAGATTTAAAATACCACAAGTGTGTGTGCTCGTGTGTGTGTGCGTGATGAAGATCAGGGTCTTGAGCTAATACTGTGGTTCTGCTGGTCTCCCAGCTCTCAAACAGATTGCAACTGATTTTACACACACACTGTGGCTCTGCGTGTGTGAAGATCGCAGGTGGACCAGCACTAAGCTCGAGTCTCTAACCTCTTTGGCAGTAAATTAATGAGGCTGCCACTAATGTCACTCCACTCTGATCTGTGTGGAGCTCCAATCTGCCCCACGGCCGCACATTATGTTGAATTTCCTCATGAACTTTCTTTGAAGTCTTTCCTAAAGTGCGTCTATGCGTGTGTGTGTGTGTCTATGTGTAAGTGTGCATATAAAGCACTCAGACTTCTGTGCTGAGACAGAGCTGCTGTGGTCTTTAATCCGCTAAATCTCAACCGGTGGGTCTGATGGGTCACAGACAGCAGGTAAACACCTGTTTATTTATGCAGTATAAAAATATATATATATATTCTGACCGTATAATCATGAATAGATGACATGAAATAATGAGAGTTATCAACTTAATTACATAAATATTTGCACTGTTTCTTAGTGGAGTGCACTTTGTTCGTTTACACGCGAGCAGCTCATCTTCCAGTGTTTTCAGCATCTCAAAGTGTCTCGGTTCACAGTAAATACTTGTGTTTGAGTCGCTGATAACATGCATTTGAAAACGCACGAAACGAATCGAAATCTTCATGAACTTGTAATGAAAGGCTTTTATAAACCGACTGTTGATAAACAAGAAGAGTTTTCTGCCAAAATAAAAGCTCAATGGTTTAATGTTAAAAAAAAAAATAAAATACATTTTCAAATGTTTTGCAATGTAATTTTACAGCTGTACTATAAAATAAATTATATATTTTTTCTCAAATACTCTTCTGTTTTATAGTGAAATATTACAATTGTTATATTTTGTTTTGTTTAATATTTTATTCAATAATAATAAATCATATTTAAAATTGCAATCCCATTTTTTACCTGAAAAATTTGATTTTGTCCCCAAATCGAGCTGTCTTCCCTCATCTTTAGATGCTGATGTCAGAGGTCATGTGTCTAATTTAATTCTACAGTATTTTGGTTCTAATTCATTAGTCATTTTGTAGACTCTAGTTGCAGTAGACAGATGCCAGCATGAAAAGGCTGTGACGCTCTCATCCACGAAAACCATGAACAAAACTACATGAGCTCACAGAAGATATAACTCAAATGAACTTTTGTGAACTGTTATTGGTTATAGAGAGCATGCAACTACAGAAATGTAGACATTTAGAAACTCGCCAATATGTAAATGTGGGTGGGAATATGTTAACGAGCTCCAGGTTGTGATGTCAATCATATTTCAGATTCAGTAAATATTCTGTGTGAACTGGAGGCAAAGTTTAGAGTTGTTCATGACACTGTATGTCACATTTGAGCAGTTATTTCAAAGATGTGTGCGGATCGTCTCTCTGTTCAGACTACAGGCCAAACCGCCCAAAACAAGCTCTGTGTCAGCCAAACATCATTTTTCATCTGGGCGTTTGACGCAGCGGAGCGCTGCTGTTTGTGTGTGTAATGTATCAGTGTGTGATTTCTGACAGAGGAAGTGTGTGTTGTGCGGTTATGTCAGCCATCGATCTGCTCTCAGACAGCTCATTCTGCTCCGGTGACAGACAGTGATGGAGGGCGGCGAGCGGGCGGCACAGACTCCAGACCAGTGACACACTGTCCCACGGTCTCAGAGTCTATTGATCCGCTCTGGATGGACAGCTGGAGACAAAGACACACACACACACACACGTCAGCGCAGCTTACAGCAGGTTTAGAACTGGTTCTACGCCGCTAAACTGAGCAAATCTACAATGAACTCAAGCACAGCTCAAAACTTCACAACTGACTGAATCTAATTCCCTTTATATCTTGCTTTCGATGCTTTACTGTTGTATCTGAAGTCTGTTTAAAAGCTTATGAAGCCCTGTACACCCTACGAGACAGAGATTTACACCGACATCTTTTGAAGTTGACTTTTTCTTCCTGCTTTTGTGTTTCTGTGTGTTTGTGGCCAGAATACATGTGTAAGAAACAAAATTTTGTAAATTTTAGTCAAATTTAGTTTAATTTTAGTTTATTTAATAAATAGTATTTATTATTTTAAATTAGTTTTTATTATAATATTTTCAGTTTTAGTAATTTTATGTGCTTTTTTATATATTTCATTTTATACTCCCCCATTATAACAATTTATAATTTTTTCATGTTTGTTTTCCATCTAATAATTTATTATTTTAGCTTTATTTAAATTAACAAAAATATTTTTAGTTTTAGTCTTTATTTCAAGTCTTGTGAAGTCATATGATAATCATTGTTCACATAATCTTAACTGCTGTGAACAGATTGAATCAGTGAGTAATTTGATTCATGAACAAATCATTCAGACCACTTTTGTGGAACTGATTCACTGAAAAGATTAATCTCAAAAGAATGATTCATTGTTTTTAATTCAGTGATTCCAGTCTCTTGTGCTCTTTACTGTCATTTTTGATCAGTTGAATGCATTCTTGCTGAATAAAAGTATTAATTTCTTTCAACAAAAAAAAAAAAAAAAAAACTTTTGAACCATTGTGTATTTTATCAGAGAATATATTAATCTTTGTTAATGTAATCAATGTAATGGATACAACTTTTAATTTTAAAAATTTACAACATGTTGAAATTGCCACTACTAAGATTAAATGCTGTAGAAGTATTTGTTAGTTCATGTTAAGTAATGTAGATGCGTAATGTTAATAAATGAGATCTTATTGTAAAGCGATTCATTCACAAATCAGACTCTCTCATGGACTCTCATCAGTCAAGATTTTCATATTGAAATTGGAATTAGTTCTGATATCACGTCTTCAGAAGACTTGTACTTAATGGTGCTTTTAAGCTTAAAAGTTTGAGTTCAAATTCATTTTAATTGCTTGGAAAAAAGCAACTTGTGCATTTCTGACAATCTCTTTTTTTTTTTTTTTTTGATCCACAACAGAGTCACACAGCTCTGAATGATTGTGACAGTGAGTAAATAAACTGTTCCTTTAATACAGCAGCACGCAGCAGGTACCGCTGATGTATAAAAGTGTAATTTGGGTCCCTGTGCTGCTCAAATCGAATGAGATCAAAGCGTGAACGTCACACATTCTGAGTCCTTCAGAGAGGAAAGTTCATTAAACACCTCTGGGACGAGTCTCCGTAGTTTAGCGGTGACATCTGGGTGTGCAACGGTTAAAACGTTCGCACCTGTTTCTGAACGCTCTGCCACACACACGCTCAACAGACGCCAGAGAGAGAGAGTGTGAGAGTTATTCAACGGCCCTTCACCTGCTTTGATGAAATAAGGCAATTACTGCAAGACAAGTGTGAGAAGTGCAGGGGACGGCAGTCAGGCGTTTACTTAAAGTGGAGTTTCTACTTCAAAGAGCCGGAGGAGCCGCAGCGGAGCGAGAACCAGATACAGAGAGGAGAGCTCACCACCTCATCAGAAACACATCTGATATTCCTCTCACCCTAATCCTCACACAGCGCCCGCCATTAGCCCACACACACACACACACACTTACATGCTCAGCAGACAGGACTTTTTAGTATAAGTGACAGATGAATCCCGCTGTAAGTCAAGGTGAAATACAGCGTCCAGATATCTGAGACAGATCTGGGGTTTCTGTCATTTAACCTGAAAATTAATTGTTGTTTTTCATTACTACTGTTTCTTTTAAAATATATACTGATCTTGTCATTAAAATAGCCATAGATGATGGTATGACAATCAAAATAAATTCAATAATTAACCTGGAAATACATACTTACAAACTTTTTAAAATAGTAATTTTGGTAACACTTCAGAATAGGAAACACTTATTCACTATTAACTACGACTTTTCCCTCAATAAATTCCTAATTTGCTGCTTATTAATAGTAAGGTAGTTGTTAAGTTTAGGTATTGGGTAGGATTAGGGATGTAGAATAAGGTCATGTAGAATAAGGCATTAATATGTGCTTAATTAGTACTAATAAATAGTAATATTCTAGTAATATGCATGATAATAAGCAACTAGTTAAGAGACCCTAAAATAAAGTGTTACCGTAATTTTAAATTATGTAATTATCCCCCCATGCTTTTCTAAATCTGCGTTTTTTGTTTTGTTTGTTTTTTTTTGTTTTGTTTTGTTGTTGTTCCAAAAGAAGAATGTTTGAAGAATCTTTATTCCAAATGCTGACCACATCTTTCAAGCTCCAAAAAAAGATTAAGACCCAGGTAACAAATTTAGGTTACGTAAACATTTTGAGAACATTGTTTTTAAATGTTTCTAAAATGTCCAGTTTTCTTGTCATGATCAGAATGTTATTTAAAGGTTAGAAAAATGTTTCTTACAATGTTATACTAACTTTATTTTCAGTCAAACTATGGTTATTTGAATGATTATTTTTAATGTTGTAAGAATGTTCACCTTTGTTGTCTTGATTATGTAACATTATTTCAAGGTGACAAAAAAAAGTTTCTGAAACATTCTTGTTCATTTTATTTTTTTTCCCCCAAAATATAACTTTATATGAATGTTTATTTTTAATATTCTAAGAACACCTAAAGGTCCAGTTTCCTTGTTGTAAGGGTGTCCCTGACTAAGGATTTTCAGTCGAATCGGAATTTTCGAATCTTGCCCATAGTCGACTGATAATCAAATCATATGTTTGGGGGCGGGGCCGCGGGGGCCAAAATAGCCTACTTTACCAAGAGTCTTGTCAGACAGTCATAATTACGGACGTTAACCCACAGGGAAGATGTGTAACGGACGCCTCACAGATACAAAAATAATGTTTTATGTTTTGATCAAAAGAAAACCTAAGAATTCACATTTTTTTATAATAGTGCTATAATTATGATGTTATGTAGCCTATATGACTATATGACTATATGAGTAATCATTAATGTTCTGCATTTCTGTTTTGAGCCGTGCGCTGAAGATGACCAGTAGAATGAAGCATTTGATAGCAGGTTTTTAATCAATGGGATTTAACTCATCATTTATCTCATACAGAATACGCTTCGTTATTTATACAACATAACGTTAATATTACGACTTATAGGCTATCTGCACAAAATATCCCGAATGCATTCTTGAACGTGTCTGCGCGGCTCTGAATGAACTCCTTTTGTGGACGCGTTCTTCATGCAACAACGTGCAGAAACACGGTAACTAAACTCAAAAAATTCACAACGTTTTATTATAATAGTGTTCTCATTATAATGTTATGTATATGACAGTCCCAGTCATAGTCATTAATATTCTGCATTGTTGTTTGTCGTGCTCGCGCTGCATGCTGAAGAGATAGGCTAATCACCATAGTACTACAATGAAGCGCTTTACTGCAGCGTAACTCAACCAAATGCATCTTATATGAGATAAATAATATATACATGATTTACAGTATATAAACCGGCAGAAATGTTTTGAAATCACTTGTACCCTACCTGATCGAAAAAATCCAGTCTTTCACTCTGCCTGTGGCAATTTGTGTTTTGTTAAAGATCCGCCAAGATGCTCCTCTGTCGGTCATAGATTATGGAAAGTGAAACTTAAATCTTTAAGGGGGAGTTGGATTTACTCATGGACGTTAAAATATTTATTTAAATCTTATTTCTTTTCAGATTCTTATTTACAGCATTATATTAACTTTGGGAGAAAACCTGTAGTTCTATGTGAAATCAGACATTGAACACCCCCATATAGCCAAAATGGCATGATAATAACACTCCGCGAATATTCGACTGTGAGATTGGTAGTTGAATCAGGCTCTTCCTATCAAAGCATCGAATAGTCGACTATTCGGGGTCACCCCTAGTATATTCAAGTAAAACTAATTAATGAAAAAGAAACAAATGCAGGGTGGGACTTGGTTTTATCCACCTGTTGCTGATTGGATGTTGAGATGTGGGTGTTGCTCTCAAAAATGGAGGCGGGGCTGAATGAGGGTTTGCAGTGGATTAAGAATGGGGCGGAGTGGACTTAATGATTGGTCCTCCATACGTCACCAGAGAAAAGTGTGTCACTTCACCAGATGTTCCAGTTATGACATTTTGATTAAACAACATGAGGTCAAATTTAAAACAAAACAAAAAAATATTAAAGAGATTGACCAATAATCAGTTGTTACCGATATTATTTTTCCAAAGTATTTGTTTACATTTAAAAATGTAAGACTTTGTCCATTTATTTTGTCTATTATTAATATTATTTTTATTGCTGTTACTGTGATTTTATTGTCGTGATATGAAGATGAAACAAAGTTCTGCATATTGGTTACTTGACATATAAACATGCAAATATGCATTGGTATGGGTTATAACAAAACGATATATGCTGATTTCTAGAAAAGTATGCATGGATGAACCAACTACATGCCTTTAATAAATAAATAGGCAAAATTCCATTTTGTACCGGCTTTCATCATGTGTGACGATCATGTAGCACCAGTGAGCCAATGCTGATCAGCCTTACTGACGTCATGTGTGTTTAAACGTGCCATTTTGTAACTGAACACATGCAGGGATGAGATCTGAGCGCTCAGGAGTGAGATTTACAGGACTTTAATTTGGGTCTGTTCCTCACACAGAGCATCATATGACTTCAGGAGACTTGGAAGATAATGCATGAGTCATACGGACAACTGTTATGGCGCTTTCCAGTCACTTATGGCACTTGACGTGCATGGCCACTGAACTGCAAAGAGACCGATTACTGAGGGAGAGAAAGAGATTTAGATTACTGGCTGAAGGATTCCTCGAATGCGTCTAATGAACACATAACTGAATGATAAGTATCTACTCCTGACAGATCTGGCGATCGTCTTCGGCAGTCGTTCAGCTCTGAATCTGTAGAATAGCGCGGCACACACACGCTCTGCCAGCGAGCAGCGCTGGGGTTTGGTGGGGCGCCAGATACGCACATGCTCATAACCTGGAAAGCGGCGGCCCACGGAGCGAAGCATGGCGTCTCAGCGTCGCCGCTCTCTCCAGACTCATTCACAGCTTGTTTCTGCTGTTCTCTCCAGCCTGTCAGAAAAACGAGTGTTTAACCCTAACGCAGTGAGGGGATGACCTCTGATCCCCCCCGCCGCACTGTTGGCGTACTGACCGGCGCAGACTCGGCCGGCTGTCGGGAACAGGTGTCACAGGCTCAGAGTTCCCTCGGCACCAGCAGTCGAGCACAATGGTTCCTGCTGCTGTAGGATGAGTTACAT
Source organism: Spinibarbus caldwelli (assembly GCA_039654775.1). NCBI lineage: Eukaryota > Metazoa > Chordata > Actinopteri > Cypriniformes > Cyprinidae > Spinibarbus > Spinibarbus caldwelli. The sequence continues at coordinate 1,686,108 of CM077236.1, read as the reverse complement.
ACATGGATCCGTTCCCGGACTCACACACACGTCAATCCTGCCAAACAAACTCAGTGTGTGTGTGTGTGTGTGTGTGTGTGTGTGTGTGTGTGTGTGTGAATGGAACATTAAAGGAATGTTCTGGGTTCAATACCTACAATACAAAACTTAAAATCAATCGACAACAAACAAATAGCCTTAATATTTAAGACAAAACACTATAGGCATTTGTTGTTGTTGTTGTTGTTGTTGTTGTTTTGTTTTTCATGCACTGGTTAATTTTGAGATTTTGGGCTACTTTACTTTTCATAACATGTTGTTTCAGACTAAGTGGAAAGAAAACACTTTTCAGTGTTTATTTAATTGCCCTAAAAAAATCTATTTTTCTATTTTATTATTATTATTTTTTTTTATTATTATTGTTGTTGTTGTTTTCCTGGATGTTCACCATGTTTTCTGATTTATTTAATGTGATGAAAATATAAATTCAAAATCCCTTCTGTAAAAACCTTTAATTCTAATGTCAAAAAAAAAAAAAAAATGCTTTATCCAATGTTCAGACTTCTGCTCTGGAAACGTATGCAAATTAGTGCGGATTTAATTAGATAATGCCTCATTTGGGTACTTAAACATAACATTTCAGAAAACTTGCAATACAATTTCAGAAATAATTGCAATAAAAAAGCTTGCAATTGTTTATGTAATCAATCAACTGGGAAAGTATAGTGATATCTAGAGTTTTATTATTATTATTATTATTTATGTTTGTATTTATTTATTTATTTATTTATTTATTTTATTTTTTATCCTATTCACCAGAGGAGTCTTACCTAAATTTGACTTAATGACACTTACATTCATAGTCAATGATGGAGAAAAGAGGAGAAAAGCATCAGCACATTTAGACGCAGTGCTCATATGTGCAAACCACTAGCCGCAGCTCCAAAATAAATGCATAAATACACACACACACACACCATATGTCTTTCTGTCATCCTCTCATGGGCATCAGCATCGATCTGGAACAAGTAAAGAGACTCATTTAAAGAACATATAAAAAGAAAAACTGCCGTCTGCTTTAAATACTATTTCTGAAAGTCAAACTCATCTAGTGAGGTTTGAACAGGAAGCTTCATGGTTCAGACTGTTGTGTACAAACACACTACTCTTAAGAGATTTGTGGTCGGTAAGATTTTTTTTTTTTTTTTTTTTTTAAAGAAATTAATACTTTATTCATGAAGGATGCATTAAATTGGTCAAAAGTGACAAAAAAATTATAATGTGACAAATATAAAAATATATTTCAATAAATGCTGTTCTTTCGAACTTTCCATTCATCTGTGAATCCTGAAAAATAAAATGTATCACATATTCCAGAAAAATATTCAGCAGCACAACTGTTTTCAACATTGATAATAATCAGAAATGTTTCTTGAGCAGCAAATCAGCATATTAGAATGATTTCTGAAGGATCGTGTGACACTGAAGACTGGAGTAATGATGCTGAAAATTCAGCTGCGCATCACAGAAATCAATTACATTTTGACAGATATTCTCATAGAAAACAGCTATTTTAAACCATAATAATATTTCATAATATTACTATTTTTACTGCATTTTTGATCAAATAAATGCAGCCATGGTGAGCAGAAGATACTTCTTTAAAAGAAAAAAAAAGAAAAATCATACTGACCCCAAACTACTGAACAGTAGTCCACTACAATAATAATAACTTTTTTTTTTTTAATTCAATTTAGCCAGCAAATTCACATTCAGTCCTACAAAACAACCACTTTTTATTACTTAAACAATTATTATTTAAACAATTCCTGATGAATAAAACATCCAACTCCACATTTTGTTTCTCATTGAATATCCCGTTTCTCTTGGAATTATGTTTCCTTGCAGAAGTTACGTGGGTTGAAATCTGCGTTTCACACGGACTGAACTACAGATGAGCAGCTTTACGACACGGAAGCTCCTCTTCATCAGGATCTCAGAAGGTTTGAGGAGCAGTTATCAGCTCCGCTTCACATTCACTTATCAAGCACCTTTTTCTATTTTGTCAGCAACCAAACGAAATGTGTGGAAATGTGTTTGTCTTCCACAAACCCTGTCTCTCTCTCTCTCTCTCTCTCTCTCCAGCCGAATCCCCTGTTCCTCCTACACAGCTCAGATCAATTTGTCTTCAAGACACAAATCCATATTTTTTTCATCCCAGGTATCACACACACACACACACACACAAGCTGATTCAGCTCTAAGGGCAGACACATGCTGACCTCAGAGCCCCACACCTCTGCTTCACTCGCTCTTTCATCATAGCACAGTGAAAGTGTTCAAGCGTCTCTCTGAGTGTCCGCTGTCTGCATTTCTCTTCCCTGAGCAGCGGCTCTCAGTGCTGGGAGAGGACGCTTCCCTCGAGCTCTTAGCGGATCAATACTACACAGGACTTAAATTAGACCTCCAGTCAGACAAATCCACCTCAGCTGCCGTGAGTCCAACCCACAATCCCCTGAAAATGTACTCTTTTTTTTTCCACTAAGTTAAGCAATAAGTGCAGGAAATGAGAAGGAAAAGAACAGCTGTCTTTACTGTTTCTAATCTTTTTTTCTCGTCAAAGATGCTGTCCACAGTCTCCACACACACACAAACACACTCGCTGTTCTTCCTCCCTGAAATCCTTTGGCATAAATCACATGCACAATTAACAAGCATCCATGAAGAATATAAAACAAACCTGAAGCACATAAACACACTCTCATGTTTAAATGAGCACATGCTTTATATTTATACTGTTTTATTAAAATAATAATAATAATAATAATAATAATAATCTAACTAAAATTTCATATACCATTAAAAAACAATGTTTCATTTTTATTTGTATTATAGACATTTTTAGGTCTAGAATGGCTAGACACACTCAGACATAAGTTGAATGTACCTGGAAGTCCACAATAGAAGGTTTTCAATAGAACTTCAGGAGACAAACACATTTATCACTGTTGAAATTTATCACAAAATATAATTTATCATCATTAGACATTGTATTATGAAAATGTATTTATGTATGCATTTATTTATTTTTTAAAAATAACATCACTGATCAAATTGTTCACAATAAAACTGAATAAAAGTTGTCAAGTAAATGTTGTGAATGTTGATTCCATAATGTCATTAAATGACCAACACAGAACTGAAAATCTTTGGTCTTTCGACTGGTCAGTAGAAATCAAAATCACATTCAATACTTGAAATAAAATAAACTTAAACTGAAATAAAATATATTTAAAAAACTATTTTTATTCAAATAAATTTAACTTTTTTTACTTAAATTTGGTTTAACTTGATGTACTATAATTAATAAAAGTGAAATAAAATTAACAAATATATACATATGACTATACAGATACATTTTAATAAACTAGAAAAGACAAAAAAAATATATTTTACTACAAAACTACTACAACTTTAGAATAAAAATGAAAAACAACAATAAAAACACAAAACTAAAAATTGACTCAATATAAATATAAACTATAATATCTCATTGTTAGTAAAATAACACTGCTGCTGGTCCATCAGCAGTGGCATTTTTAACTTTCTCTCTCTGTTTGTACAGAGGGTCAGTCGGTCAATCAGCACAGATCTCCCTCTGCACCTGAGACAGATACACACACACACACACACACACACACACAGAGGCTACACCTGATACGTCTGCAGCTGGCACAGTGCCAACACCATACCTGACACACACACACACACACACACACACACTCACACACCTGAGGGAGTTTGTGTCACTTTCCATGTCTCACAGGTACTTACAGCTCATTACACATGCTCTGTTACACAACACACACACTCACAGGCTCTTATCGTGTGTAAGAGGATATGTGTGTCGGTGACTAAATCCTGCTGGAGTTCACAATACTGATAAAAGCCTCGGCTCACAGGTAACACACACACACACACACACACACACACACACACAGACAGGCTTTTGTCAGTCAAGAGCTCGTAACACAAGAGCCTCTACGATCTAATGGGCCGATTAACGTTTAAAGAGTCTGACCTCCACTAAACACAGACGTGAGGGCAAACTGAAACTTCAGCTGCAGATTTCTCTTCAATGCTTAGTCATAAAACAAATCTAACAAATCAGTAGATTCAAAAAATTAATTGTGTTTATTACTGAGGATCACACATTAATATGCCACAAAAAAAGTATATAATTCAAAATACGGGGATAAGAAATGCCTTGAAATGAATTTATTTGTCTTTAATTTATAACATCTGATATATGTCTTAATGTGTCAATATTTTCTTTAAATTCTCTGTTTGAATAGAATAATTAATTATGCTTAACATAGAATTTTATTCTTTATTTATTTATTTATTTTTTTGTAAAAACTTGTCAATTTATTGATTTCTGATGAAGAGCATCTAAGCTCGAAACATTACCTGTGGTGAGAACATAAATATTTTTCTATCTCTGGAGCTGTGGTGTGCCTACTTTGATTTTTTGGTTCAATTTATTCATTTCTGAAATGTTTTTGAAGTTAACTTCAAGTATTACTTAAGAATTACTTGACAATACTTTCGTTAACGTTGATTACGTTAGTTAGTAGTTAATAGAACATTAGTTGATTGCATTAAACTTATAAATACAGAAATTTCAGCATATATATTTCAGCATTTACTAATGCATTTTTAAAATAAAAAGTTGTATCTGTTAACATTAGTTGATTCACTGTGAATTAACTTGAAAACAGTTTGTATTAATTAACATTTATTATTTTTTATAATTGTTTTATAACAATTAATAATTGTTATAAAATATATTGTTTGCTAATGTTAATGCACAAACTAATGTTAACAAATTAGACCGTATTTCAAAATGTTTCTATTTAAATGTATAATTTAAGTACAGGTGCATCTCAATAAATTAGAATGTCGTGAAAAAGTTAATTTATTTCAGTAATTCAACTCAAATTGTGAAACTCGTGTATTAAATAAATTCAATGCACACAGACTGAAGTAGTTTAAGTCTTTGGTTCTTTTAATTGTGATGATTTTGGTTCACATTTAACAAAAACCCACCAAGTCGCTATCTCAACAAATTAGAATATGGTGACATGCCAATCAGCTAATCAACTCAAAACACCTGCAAAGGTTTCCTGAGCCTTCAAAACTGTCTCTCAGTTTGGTTCACTAGGCTACACAATCATGGGGAAGACTGCTGATCTGACAGTTGTCCAGAAGACAATCACTGACACCCTTCACAAGGAGGGCAAGCCACAAACATTCATTGCCAAAGAAGCTGGCTGTTCACAGAGTGCTGTATCCAAGCATGTTAACAGAAAGTTGAGTGGAAGGAAAAAGTGTGGAAGAAAAAGATGCACAACCAACCGAGAGAACCGCAGGCTTATGAGGATTGTCAAGCAAAATCAATTCAAGAATTTGGGTGAACTTCACAAGGAATGGACTGAGGGTGGGGTCAAGGCATCAAGAGCCACCACACACAGACGTGTCAAGGAATTTGGCTACAGTTGTCGTATTCCTCTTGTTAAGCCACTACTGAACCACAGACAACGTCAGAGGCGTCTTACCTGGGCTAAGGAGAAGAAGAACTGGACTGTTGCCCAGTGGTCCAAAGTCCTCTTTTCAGATGAGAGCAAGTTTTGTATTTCATTTGGAAACCAAGGTCCTAGAGTCTGGAGGAAGGGTGGAGAAGCTCATAGGCCAAGTTGCTTGAAGTCCAGTGTTAAGTTTCCACAGTCTGTGATGATTTGGGGTGCAATGTCATCTGCTGGTGTTGGTCCATTGTGTTTTTTGAAAACCAAAGTCACTGCACCCGTTTACCAAGAAATTTTGGAGCACTTCATGCTTCCTTCTGCTGACCAGCTTTTTAAAGATGCTGATTTCATTTTCCAGCAGGATTTGGCACCTGCCCACACTGCCAAAAGCACCAAAAGTTGGTTAAATGACCATGGTGTTGGTGTGCTTGACTGGCCAGCAAACTCACCAGACCTGAACCCCATAGAGAATCTATGGGGTATTGTCAAGAGGAAAATGAGAAACAAGAGACCAAAAAATGCAGATGAGCTGAAGGCCACTGTCAAAGAAACCTGGGCTTCCATACCACCTCAGCAGTGCCACAAACTGATCACCTAAAAGCAAAAGGAGCCCCTACCAAGTATTGAGTACATATACAGTAAATGAACATACTTTCCAGAAGACCAACAATTCACTAAAAATGTTTTTTTTTTTTTTTTTGGTCTTCTAATTTGTTGAGATAGTGAATTGGTGGGTTTTTGTTAAATGTGAGCTAAAATCATCACAATTAAAATAACCAAAAGACTTAAACTACTTCAGTCTGTGTGCACTGAATTTATTTAATACACGAGTTTCACAATTTGAGTTGAATTACTGAAATAAATGAACTTTTCCATGGCATTCTAATTTATTGAGATGCACCTGTACATTTACAGTTTTTTTCAACTGCTTACATTTTCAAAACTTTGCCTCTTTTTTTAAAACTTTACACACAAATACAAGAATTGCACACATAAAATATAAAATGCCTCACATCTCTTACAAAATGAAGCACTGCATTCAAAATATCACAAACACATCTCAAAAGCAAACATTTGCAAACACCTTTGCCATATTATTAATTCCTGTTAGATTTGTGTGTGTTACATAGAGAATTGTGTGTTGTGTTTTGCAAAAAGTGTTTTATGAAATTGAAAACTGAGACAAAGGCTGAGAATTAGTGTATGGTTTTGCAGATTTGGTGTGTGCTTCTGCTGTTTGAGTGTCAGCTTTCAGAAACTGTGACAAGTAAAGATTTTGTGCGTAAGTAGTTGAAAAAACACTAATATAAATTTACATAAATATTTAATTCTATAGCCATCCTCCAACAGTTATATTATTATATTGACTTTAGATCACAAATGAAGATTTGATTTAAACATACATTAAGAAGGTTTTTCTTCTAATTTACTGATAAACTGATAAATTGCTTCTAGAGGTCTGACATGTTAGTTTATGGCTCATCCAATGGCGTGAGTTGGGGGCGGGACTATGTGTTTGTCTGGCCAATAGCAGACGTTTGGGAAACCTGTTTGGAATCAGTCATTATTTCCGCAATTCCATTTGAAGCCACTAATGCAGAAACGGCACACTGCAGCTTTAAACATATTTATCTCATAAACTGAAGTGTGAAGTTTGACAGCCATACTAACAAACTAACATCACCAACAACAACCTTCACCGAGAAACACGTCAGCGTTAATCTCAAGACGCCTGGAACGTGTCACGCGCTTTCCTTCTCAGTGATTCCTGCCATCATGAGGAATTCATATCGCAGCAGTACTAACACATTCAATAGGACACGCAGACACACAATTAGAAATAATTCTATCAGCCGCTTTTATCCAGAGGCCCTGCAAGTCCCGGCGCGAGCAGCTTATTTTCCTGTGACCCAGGTGCTCGGATTCCCAAAGGTAATTTTCACTGAAAACATTGAACCTGTTATGAATAATAATAACAAGCAAACCGCAGCCACCTGGCCAGACGGAGAATATCATTCTGATTAGTGGGTGTGTTCACTCACCACCTGATTTCCCACCAGCTCCGCTCTCCTCATCAATAACAGAATACCCATAATCCTCCGCTCTCGCACCTGCATCCTGTAGAGGGTGCTGCTCGTGGTACTCACACCTGCACTTTTGTGTTCATAACCCTCCAACACACACACACACACAGAGGCGGCAGAGAGCTATTAAACTCTTGAAGAGAAGCTCTCGAAATGTGCTGTTGTTCTGGTTCCTCTGGCAATGAGAAGCACTGCTTGATAAACAGTCAGGTGTGTGTGTGTGTGTGTGTGTGTGTGTGTGTGTGTGTGTGTGCGTGCGTGTGCGTAGGGATATCAACACTGAACTTTCAAACAAGCTCAACATCTTACAGTGAATCCACTGAACCAGCGTAACATCCTCAAAATACCACATTCGTTCATTTATAGAACCCAACAACAATTATGTTATTCATTATCAGACTTTTCATGCTTGTTAAAAACACACTGAAAGCTTGTAAACATTTCTTACTGAATCTCTCAAATACTGTAATAGCTCTGAACTCTTATTGAATTTCAATTATAGTGACTCAATTGTATCCATTTTTATTTAGATTTTAAGATTTTGAAACACTACCGTTCAAAAGTTTGTGGTCAAGATTTAATTTGTTTTTAAAGAAATTATTCCTTTCATTGATCAAGGACATAATAGATTAGTGCTGGGTTTTATGTAAATTTCATGATTCAATTTGATTCACAAGCTAGCGATTCATTTTTGGTTCCGATTCGATTATTGATTATTTTGGATATGTATCAGGTACAGTACATGTCAAATTTTTTCAAGCAAAAAATAAAATCTCTGGCCTAATGCTGTAAAATATACATGTGCATCAGTTGGTACTACATTACAATAATATTGAGGGTTAAAATGAACTGATCTGTATACAAACACGGAGTTTATATGATAAAGTTATAATACTAACTTTACAATTACATGATTGTATTTCTACTCCAATTAGTTTTTTGAAACATAAACATTTAAATGGTGGCTGTCATTAACCTTGAAAGATTTATTCTACCATAAATTGAATATTGAACAGTAAAAATTATAATGAATATGTTTAAGGTGCATATATTTAGCAAAATGCTCCTCTTTTGAATTCATTTTTCTAGCTGACTAAGGAGTTTATGGTCACCGAATATGTTTTTTTTTTTTTTTTTTTTTTTTCTGAGGTAAGTGTGGTGTTACGTGACATTGTTTAAAAGCTGCTATATTGACGTCTTTCCATGGTTGAAACACTGATTGAGCGATTACATGAGACAGGATACGGATTTTGGTAAGTTATACATTTTCTTTTAACATACCTTCAGATGTTCATTCATTTTTATTTCGTGCTGAAACTGGAGGAGACGATAATTCACTCGCACTGCGTGTTACCGCTTCTCTTGAACTGAGATCTGTCACTCCACATTAAATAGCACCAAAACGGTATTTATTTTTTGAATATTGTAATAAAATAGTCAGAATTTGAAATCTGACACTTTGTTTCATGTCAAAAGTAACAAACACAAAGCTTATTGCGATTTATTGGATGGAAGGCACTACAACATTCTGTTCATTAACTGAAAACAGGTTAGATTAATCAATTCTGGGATTTAAGAAAATAATAATTATTTAAGAAAAATAAAACGTATCTTAGTTTCAACAAAAATATTGAGAAATAATGATTTCTGAAGGATCATGTGACACTGAAGACTGGAGTAATGATGCTGAAAATTTAGCTTTGATTACAGAAATAAATTACATTTGAACATACTCATATAGAAAACAGTTCATTTAAACTGTAATAATATTTCACAATTTTACTGTATTTTTCATCAAAAAAAATGCAGCCTTGTTGAGCAGAAGTAAATGTGTTACAGCCTATTGTATGTACGGCGTTCCACATCAGCTCATTCAGACAGGATACCGTCTATGTAGGGAGCATGGAAGTGCACTAGATTTTGGAGCAGAGCTGCTGTCAGAGGAAACGTCTTATCGATTGGTTTTTGGGGCTTCAGGGGTCATGTCACACCCAGAGAGAGCACAGAGCGCTCATGCAGGAAATAAGAGTCATTCGCTCCGTTCAGCACAGAACGACGGGACAAACAGGGTGAAGAGCAGAACTACTGAACTACTTCCCTCACAATAACCTCTACTGATAACTTTAATATCTGCAAACATTAGCCATCAGTGTCCACTAACAAGAACTGACAGACTCACAACTGTTGTCATTTACACTGTATCAAACACCATCAAATCATTATTAAATCTTGACAAATTGTATTTTATTATTAGTTCTAAGACTCAAGAGTTGATATTTGATAAGCAGTCATTTCTTAATGTGCATCACAATGCACATCGAAACATGTAAATTAAATGCCAAAAAAGAGAGATAAAACAATACTAAATGCATAGTTGCACTGTAAAAATAACTGTAGGAGATACATTTCAGAAATAATTACAAAGTAATGAGAAGTAACACATTGAATTAAACATTAAACATTTACAAGAACATACTATTAGTACAAAATACTATTAAATATTTACAAATTTGAGAAAAAAAATTGTACAGTGCAGGATAATAAATTAGGAAGGAAAAAAATAGATTTTTAAACTAAAAATAGATGGAAAATCACTTTTCATCTTTAATTAGAAATATATGATAATGTCAACGGTCAATTATTTCAGCATAAATACACTGAACAAAATTATAAACGCAACACTTTTGTTTTTGCCCCCATTTTTCATGAGCTGAACTCAAAGATCTAAGACTTTTTCTATGTACACAAAAGGCCTGTTTCTCTCAAATATTGTTCACAAATCTGTCTAAATCTGTGTTAGTGAGCACTTCTCCTTTGCCGAGATAATCCATCCACCTCACAAGTGTGGCATATCAAGATGCTGATTAGACAGCACGATTATTGCACAGGTGTGCCTTAGGCTGGCCACAATAAAAGGCCACTCTAAAATGTGCAGTTTTATCACACAGCACAATGCCACAGATGTCGCAAGTTTTGAGGGAGCGTTAATTGGCATGCTGACTGCAGGAATGTCCACCAGAGCTGTTGCCCGTGAATTGAATGTTCATTTCTCTACCATAAGCCGTCTCCAAAGGCATTTCAGAGAATTTGCCAGTACATCCAACCGGCCTCACAACCGCAGACCACATGTAACCACACCAGCCCAGGACCTCCAAGATCATCTGAGACCAGACACTCGGACAGCTGCTGCAACAATCAGTTTGCATAACCAAAGCATTTCTGCACAAACCGTCTCAGGGAAGCTCATCTGCATGCTCGTCGTCCTCATCGGGGTCTCGACCTGACTGCAGTTCGTCATCGTAACTGACTTTAGTGGGTATATGCTCACATTCGATGGTGTCTGGCACTTTGGAGAGGTGTTCTCTTCACGGATGAATCCCGGTTTTCACTGGACAGGGCAGATGGCAGAGCGGTTTGCTGATGTCAATGTTGTGGATCGAGTGGCCCATGGTGGCAGTGTGGTTATGCCATGGGCATACCCTCCCGTATGTTATGGACAACGAACACAGGTGCATTTTATTGATGGCATTTTGAATGCACAGAGATACCGTGATGAGATCCTGAGGCCCATTGTTGTGCCATTCATCCACGACCATCATCTCATGTTGCAGCATGATAATGCACGGCCCCATGTTGCAAGGATCTGTACACAATTCCTGGAAGCTGAAAACATCCCAGTTCTTGCATGGCCAGCATACTCACCGGACATGTCACCCATTGAGCATGTTTGGGATGCTCTGGACTGGCGTATACGACAGCGTGTTCCAGTTGCTCCCAATATCCAGTAACTTCGCACAGCCATTGAAGAGGAGCGGACCAACATTCCACAGGCCACAATCAGCAACCTGATCAACTCTATGCGAAGGAGATGTGTCGCACTGCGTGAGGCAAATGGTGGTCAAACCAGATACTGACTGGTTTTCGGACCCCGCCCAATACAGTAAAACTGCACATTTTAGAGTGGCCTTTTATTGTGACCAGCCTAAGGTACACCTGTGCAATAATCATGCTGTCTAATCAGCATCTTGATATGCCACACCTGTGCTCACTAACACAAAGGAGAAGTGCTCACTAACACAGATTTAGACAGATTTGTGAACAACATTTGAGAGAAATAGGCCTTTTGTGTACATAGAAAAAGTCTTAGATCTTTGAGTTCAGCTCATGAAAAATGGGGGCAAAAACAAAAGTGTTGAAAGTGAAAGTCGTGACGTATTGTCAAGTATGGTGACCCATACTCGAAATTGGTGCTCTGCATTTAACCCATCCAAGTGCACACACACACACAGCAATGAATAGTGAACAAACGCACACACACACACACACACACACACACACACCGTGAACACATGATCAGTGGGCAGCCATTGCTCCAGCGCCCGGGGAGCAATTGGGGGTTCGGTGCCTTGCTCAAGGGCACCTCAGTCATGGTATCGAAGGCAGAGAGAGTGCTGTTCATTCACAATCCCCACCTTCAATTCCTGCCGGTGCGAGAATCGAACCGGCAACCTTCAGATTACAGGCCCAACTCCCTAACCATTAGGCCACGACTTCCCCTAATGATGAACGAAGTGTTGTGTTTATAATTTTGTTCAGTGTATATTCAAATATATTTTAGCAAAAATTCATATCAATTTTTTATTAAAAAAATAAGAAAAATTAAAAATACAACCAAAACCACATTAAATATGAGCTGACTTGGAATAAGGATATAATCATAGTTTGTGTCAAACACAATGTGTGCTGATTTTTTTAGTTAGCATGATTTTAGTTGATGTTATTTTAATTAATTTTTTGAATATTTTTATAGATCTAAATGTTCATAAACTTATCTTTTGTTAAAAAATAATGACTTTAGTACATGTTGGGTCACCACTGGATGTCTAATCTGTCTCCTGAAACAAACTGAGAACCAACAAATAGTGATTAAAGTCAAACAAACAAATACAGAACTACATAAAAACGTCTTTAAGTCTCAGCCTTAAAGGGTTAGTTCACCCCAAAATGAAAATTATGTCATTAATTACTCACCCTCATGTTGTTCCAAACCCGTAAGACCTTCGTTCATCTTCGGAACACAAATTAAGATATATTTGATTAAATCAGAAAGCTATCTGACCCTCCATAGACAGCAACGCAACTGCAATGTTCCCAGGTCCAGAAAAGTAGTAAATACATCAGTAAAACAGTCCATGTGACATCAGTGGCTCAGCTTCAGTTTTGCGACGCAGTTTATTTTATTCAAGTTTATTCTTCAGTTTAGCTCTCTGATTTAATCAAAAACATCTTAATTTGTGTTCCGAAGATGAACGAAGGTCTTACGGATTTGGAACAACATGAGGGTGAGTAATTAATGACATAATTTTCATTTTGGGGTGAACTAACCCTTTAAGGCTGAGACTTAAAGATGTTTTTATGTAGTTCTGTATTTGTTTGTTTGACTTTAATCAAATGACAATTTTCATTTTGGGGTGAATTAACCCTTTAACCTCGCACCTCCAATATTTCATGCTTCCCCTCAGATCTCATATATTTGAAATCTCCAACAAAACCTTCCTCAGACCTACAGCAGAAACCTGCAGGACCTATACCTATCCATTCATACAGGGTGCATTATTCCTCGTTCCCAGACGACACCTCACAGCTCGTACATCTGGTTTAAAGTGAGGCGGCGATGATGACGATGGTATTTGTTTAGTTTAAATCAAAGTTTAATTGACTTCGACTGGAGTTGAGTGAAAGCAAGCGCCAGCTCTACCTCACGCGCCAGGCGGAAAAAAAACTCACTCCAGCAACATCAGGTGTGACAGAATAACACCGTGAGCGCACTCGCGTCTCTCTCTTCCTCCCTCGCTCCTGTCATCTCTGAGAGGTGCTGCAGCCATCTGACAGTAATTATCGGTTGACAGAAATATCCTGCTTTAGACTGAGGTGGGAACACAAAGCGCCGCGCGCTCTCATTAATCTCCTGTTTGCTCTCTTTGACTGCGCACACGTTCAACCTGAACCGCAGACCTAATCAGACTCCTCACCGCGGAGTT
>CM077236.1:1539919-1667419 GCA_039654775.1 Spinibarbus caldwelli | reverse complement strand
TGACGTATTTTTCGTTTAATGATGAGCCAAATGTTCTCTATAGGTGAAAGATCTGGACTGCAGGCAGGCCAATTCAGCACCCGGACTCTTCTTCTACAAAGCCATGCTGTTGTAATAGCTGCAGTATGTGGTTTTACATTGTCCTGCTGAAATACACGTCATCTGGAAGGGAGCACATGTTGCTCTAAAACCTTTATATACCTTTCAGAATTCACAGTGCCTTCCAAAACATGCAAGCTGCCCATACCATATGCACTTATGCACCCCCATACCATCAGAGAGGCTGGCTTTTGAACTGAACGCTGATAACACGCTGGAAGGTCTCCCTCCTCTTTAGCCCGGAGGACACGCCGTCCGTGATTTCCAACAATAATGTCAAATTTGGACTCGTCTGACCATAGAACACTTTTCCACTTTGAAACAGTCCATTTTAAATGAGCCTTGGCCCACAGAACACGACGGCGCTTCTGGACCACGTTCACATATGGCTTCCTTTTTGCATGATTGAGCTTTAGTTGGCATCTGCAGATGGCACAGCGGATTGTGTTTACCGACAGTGGTTTCTGGAAGTATTCCTGGGCCCATTTAGTAATGTCAATGACAGAATCATGCCAATGAGTGATGCAGTGTCGTCAAGGTCTTCGGCCTTGTCCCTTACGCACAGAGATTTCTCCAGTTTCTCTGAATCTTTTGATGATGTTATGCACTGTAGATGATGAGATTTGCAAAGCCTTTGCAATTTGATATTGAGAAACGTTGTTTTTAAAGTATTCCACAATCTTTTTACACACTCTTTCACAGATTGGAGAGCCTCTGCCCATCTTTACTTCTGAGAGACTCTGCTTCTCTAAGACATCCCTTTTATAGCTAATCATGTTACAGACCTGATGTCAGTTAACTTAATTAGTTGCTAGATGTTCTCCCAGCTGAATCTTTTCAAAATGTCTCATTTTCAGCCCTTTGTTGCCCCCGTGCCAACTTTTTTTGAGACCTGTAGCAGGCATCAAATTTGAAATGAGCTCATTTAGTGGATAAAAGTGTAAAATTTCTCCATTTAAACATTTATGTTCTCTATGTTCTATTGTGAATAAAATATTGGCTCATGTGATCTGAAAGTCTTTTAGTTTTCATTTTATTCAAATTTAAAAAACATCCCAACATTTCCGGAATTCGGGTTGTAGTTTATCCAATAGTATTTCAACACCTTGGGTTACCAGATGGCGAAAAACACAGCGTATTGCAGCTATGAAAGCCAGCAAACGAAATGGGTCAGAGATCGCAGATTCTACACAACCTAAAAAATCCTCGGTATCCACCTGAAAATCTCTGTCACCGGAGGAACATTAAAATATCAATAAATCAACTCATCAACTTATAGTATAAGGCTTGTCACCTTGTATTTTTAATTGCTCTAGCTCCTGTTGCGTGTCTTCAATCTGGCAACCCATGTGAGTATCAAGTCTGAGGAGGTGGGGCAGGAGAAAAAACTCCTGCCCCACCCCAAAAACTTTGGACTGCAGTACCCATTTCAACCACTAGCTGTCAATATTACATATTACACCTTCAATAAATAAAATAAATGTAAATACATTTAAATGCAAATGCAATTTAGAAACTATCAGATTGTATTAAGTATACAAATATGTAAGAAAAAACGCTACAAAAACTCGGTAGTACAATGATATTACCTAAATCACATTACATTTTCTGAATATGTCGTAATTACAGTGAATCCCAACCTTAAGCACAAACAAAAGATACAAAGTCAATGGGCCTCATTCATGAAACACGAGCAGAACGAATTTTTGTGTAAATTGTTCGTAAAGCTGTTCTGACGTAAATTTTCGGAATCATGAAAGTGTTCGTATTATCAAAATGTTAGCTGGTGAGAAAGAAATGTACGCCTACTCCTTATCACGTGCAAATGGTGCGTAAAACGTTCCCGTGTTCTTTTTGGCAAACTGATGACACTGAATTTTGATGCACTGCCATTATAATATTTTACAAGTTCGTTTGCTTTTTTTATTTTTTTTTTTATTTTTATTTTTTTTGTAGCTGAGAGTTGATAAACTGTTGATAAACTGTGTCGGTATTCGGCAATGCGATATATCACGATAATGAATATACACGGTATTGTTATCGTTGGCACTTCAAAATACTGAAAATAATTGCTTATTAAAAATTATTCCGAATTTTGAATGCATTTTAAGAATACTTTTCCCATTAACTGGTTAAATGCACAACACCGCTGCAAGCTGCGTCAAAAATGCCTGTGCACTCTGATGTAAACAAGCACGGATGAGAAGCATATGGCAGAACGAGTGAGAGACGCTCTGGATGAAAGCGCACATTCACTCTCTGACAGCAGATGGCGCTAAACAGCAGATGCAGCGTTATTACCCCGGAAACCCAGTAAACAAAGCAGCTGCACTACTTCTAAAACGTATTTAAATTATTTAAATAGTCATTCAGATTTTTGTATTCGCAGTGGTGTTCAGCACAGTGCGAAATACTTTAATATTTAGACTAAATAGGATATTTATTTTAAAACTTTTTTACATCTTAATCTGGACTTCAACATGCCCTAGAGATATTGTTTGAAAGTGTTTTGATTCTTTATTGTTCGGTCATACTTTACATTAGGGCTTCATTAGTTAACATTAGTTAATTAATTAGTTAAACTCCCAATGAAAAATTATTTTAAAAGTTCATTAATCTTAGGTAATTGAAATATTTAATAGCACATTGTTAAAATCAAAATTATAAACTGTTATAAACTTTTTTTTTTTTAATGAACCCGAGCTAACATGAATAGTTGTATTATTTTTAACAAAGATGAATAACTTCTGTAGCAAATGTAGCTTTTGCTCATTGATAATGTTAATGCATTAACTAAGGTTAACTAATGAGATCTTACTGTAAAGTGATACCTATTGGTCTTTTAATTCTTTTGCACGTTAATCTGTGTAAAATGTTTGACTTTATAATTTTTTTGTTGTTGTTTGTGTATTGCTTTATTGTATTTAAATGTTCAGATATTTTTGTTATAAGAAAAAAGTTATTAAACCTGTTATACTGTAATATGACAACACTTTTTTTGCAACTAAATTTACCGATAATACCGTATACCATGATAAAAACATTAGCAATTAATCGCAACATGAAAAATTGATACCGGCATATCCCTATTACTGTATTTTTATATTCACTAATATTCTTCAAAATGTGATACTAGTAATACGTTACTGCTGTGGATATTCCAAATCATAGCAACCAAAGCATCTCTGGAAAAACGCTGTGCCACCAAAGCGTTCTCAAGCGCCACCAGCTGGTCGTTTTCAGAAGAGCACCTGGCATTTTTCAGCTGGCTAAACGCTTTGATGGACACGTTAATTGAATATTTATTTTTAGGCATATGGCCTATTAGTCTTTTTTGCATTTATGCAATATATTGGAGCCAAAACTGAGGAAGTAGACCAGAATATTCCACTGTATTCCTGAACACGCAACTTACGTAGTTGTAATTCATAGGCGGGGATTATGCTAATTGTGAAAGAGGGTGCACACGCGCCCTATTTACGAATGATTGGAAATCATTAACATACACGTTTAACTATCAAATCGGAAGTTTATGAAGCTTTTGTGAATCCGGAGGAGAGTTTTCAGGAAGGTCCGTTTTATGAGCAGATTACTCAGAATTTACTCCTGCATTTACGAATGTTTCATGAATGAGGCCAATTGTGATTAATTATATTTTGATCAAATTATTTTTTTTTTCCCAGTTTCTTCCTAAGAAAAGAAGAAAAAGGTTGTGTGAATGATGCAGAAATAATAAACATTCTATTTGGCTATGACTTTATATAAATGATTGCCAAATAGTATCTAGTACACAAAAAAAAAAAAAATAAAAAAAAATAAAATTACAAAAAAATCACAAATAATTACTAAAAAACTGCAAGTAACAATTAAACATGAAATGTTGAAGTAGAAAGACTGAATTTGTTTTTGTAGAATGTACTCCAATAATCTTTGTTTATTTGTAGTGCATAATTGAGCTAAAATGAGCACATTTGGTCCCTTTGTATGTCCATCAGATGCTCCGCTCTTGTTGTCGGTCAGAATAAGCTGTAACGCGGAGCGGCCTTTATGCCGTTAGTCAAACGTCTGTCTACGTGAGACGGGCCTTGATCACCAACACAAAGGCTCACAATCCTGCTCTCCTGCCATGCCTACACATTCGCTTTCTTCCCACTCTCTTGCTTTCTTTCTCTCGCTGTTCTTCTCTCGCTCAGAGGAGCAGGAGCGCTGAGGGGGATGCTGGGAAAAGGAACTGGGCACATCTGCAGCGTGTGAGGTTCAGAGAGACGCTGCCAGTTTGGAGCGGGATCAGACACAGAGGGAGATGCTCTGGTCCGGGTTCTACCTCTTGGCCACCCTCGCTCAGATCCGCTCAGCCAAATCTCTCTCTCTCTCTCTCTCTCACACACACACACACACACACACACCACCTGTTAGTTCATCTGCAGTAGCTAAAAGGACACCCTGACTCCATGAAGTTCCTCTTTCTCTCTGGAGCTTCACTTTGATGTTTGGGGAGTTTTGGAGTTGCTGCTCTTGTCCGTTTAGCAGCAGGACAGCAGTCTTGACACTGAGCCCATAAACACACACACACTCGCTGGCACACATTCACACACTCTGGCTGATAGCAGGAGCATCAGTAATTCAGCTCAAATATTCATGCAGACGCAGTCCCAAAACTTCAGCAGTAAACGGAGGTGTTTATCTCAGTCGAGAGAGCTCTCATTACCATAATTACACACTCACATATTTATAAACATCTCCGCAATCTACCTTTCCTTTCACCTGTGTGCTCTCCTCCTCGAGATGCATGCGAAGCGTCTGCTTCCTTTAGAAAGCGACAGACGTTCTGGATCGAGCTGAGAGCGTCAGTGAAGGGAGATGAATGATCAGTGCTGGTAAACACAGGGTTCAAGAACACCACAGATGATCTCAAGAACATGGCTGGCTCACATTTCACCTCAAAACCTCATGAAAGAGGAAGATTTATGTATAAAAGTACATGAAGCCGATTGATCATGAAGCCTTTAGGATCTTTTTTGGAGTAAAATGTGACTGACATGTTTACTTGAGTAATTATAAATTTATATAGAAATACATAAATTTAATGTTAATGCAATTATATGGAAAATTATGAAAACAAACAAAAAACTCTAAGGAAAAAAAATAAAAGTATATACATTTTCATTTTCATTATGACTTTAATCTTATAAATTATTGCTAAACAGTATCTAGTATAATATAAAATGAATGTATTTCCTGTTTGGTGCTGATAAAGAGAGACATGAGCCTAATTGAAAGGGCTGTGAGGTACATAAAGACAGAAGAGTTGGGAAACGTATAATAAACTTACAAGAAACGTACAGTTTTATAGTACAATGTAAATATGTTCAATATATACTGTACCAAGGTATTCTTCGACGTACCTTTGAGTACCAATTAAAAACTTGAAATATGGTCATTCAGTACTATGAAATATACCAAGGTAGCATGGATTTGCCTTCTAAAATCATGACACCACCAACATACTGTATGTTTCTGTAAGGACACAAAATGAAGAATGAGAATAACTCCTGAAATATCATTATCTCACCATTTTTAGTAATTCTGACCAAACAGGGAGCATAATGTGGGGGAGAGATTCAGAGTTGTTTGTTTCTCTAAGCTGTTAGAAATGTTGTAAATGTGTGGAAAATAATTCCAGAGTCTGTCTTTGTTTTGCGTTTATGATAATGTTTCTTTCTCGTTCTCTTTGGTCTTAGAGAGTCTGCCTGACTGTGAGGGTGTCACCATTGATTTTATTTTTCTTCCTTTTAATGGGTAAATAAATTCTTCAAAGCCCGCCATTGCCCAGAGCAAACTTCAGCGGCCCGCTTTCCAAAGTTGTTCCGTGTGTTTAAAGTTTTCACGCTGCAGTTTCTTCACGGGAGGAGACGAGGAAAGACAAACCTCAGATCTGAGAAGAACGACTTTGCAAAGGTAGAAGAGAAAACTTCATGTAGGTACAGACGTCCCTGTGGCCGCTTTG
Source organism: Spinibarbus caldwelli (assembly GCA_039654775.1). Taxonomy (NCBI): domain Eukaryota; kingdom Metazoa; phylum Chordata; class Actinopteri; order Cypriniformes; family Cyprinidae; genus Spinibarbus; species Spinibarbus caldwelli. The sequence goes on along the minus strand of CM077236.1, from coordinate 1,661,313 downwards.
ACTTTAATAAATCGATAGGCGCCCTGAGCTGGTAAGTACGGCTTTGTTCAACAGAGAGAGAAGCGGCTTTGCAGGGGCTCTTCCTCTGAACGTTTGAGGAACAAGAGAGCATGAATTTCTAGACATCTGCACACACAGGCGGTCTGAGCACATCACAAACATACAACCACCACTGTTACAGACAGAAACACAGACTACAACAACAATAATAATCAAGTAAACATGAATAATATGGTTATTTTATCTAAAGCAACATCACTATTAATAGTGTTCAGATGATTATGTCTTTATTACGAGGGGAAGGTGATGTCCAAAAACTATTATCAATATCAAGATTTCAGGTAAATATCTACAGTAATGCTGTATTTTAATGTGTCCTTGGTGCATGTCACACGTATTTACTATAGTAAAAAATGACAAGTAATTACAAATAACTAATACTAAACCTATCCCCTTAACGTATAGTAAGTTAATTACTATCACTCAGTGCTTATTTGTGTAATTACACTGCAACAAGGATACATTAAAATAATGTGTGAGAATATTTACATATTTGCATATGCAAAGTGTATATTTTTATGTCCCGTAGCTAGTTGCCATATCTTTTCACCATTTTAAACCACCCATTTGCATTTACTGGTCTTGCAATGACACAAATCAACCCTTCTAGTATAATTATTGTAGCATAATTCTTGCAGTTTAATTACTGTAGTACAATTCTTGTAGTGTAATTCTTGTAGTATGATTATTGTGGTGTAATTGTGATATAGTCTGTTTTTTGTAGCATAATTCTTGTAGTTTAATTGTAGTATAATTTTTGTAGTGTTCTGTAATTCTTGTTGTGTAGTGTAAATCTTGTAGTGTATTTGTAGTATATTTCTTGTACTGTAATTCTTAGTATAATTCTTTAATTCTGATTCAAAAATAAGAATTAGCAAAATATCATTAAAAACTATTTTAAATGGTCTTCTCAAAAGTATTTCAGAATTTTCTGAAAGTCAGTATAACCTGGAACAATACTTCACAAGCTCTTCTCAAACAATCACAAGCAGTCTCTGAATAACACGCTATCAACTCATGTCTGTTACTGCAGACGCACCTGTCTGCCCTCCAAGACGCCACGCAGACGTGTGTTAAATACACTCATGCGCCGTTATATTTAGCATCTCCTGCGTCCTCCCAGTTCAATTATGACTTTATATCTTCCTTTCCACACTTGTGCTCTCCTCGTCTCTTCTCCTGGTGTGTGAGGGTGTGAAGAGCGTGAGAAGAGACAAGCGCTTCAGCAGGTCGGCTCCTGTACAGTGACTGGAGTCTTTTCACACCTGCTCTTCATTCTCTCTGTGCGTGAGTTTACAACACACACACACAAACACGTGCGCTCTGAGGTAGTCCTGTTCACCGCACATCTAAGAATCCAAGTGCCTTTTAGACAGGGAAAAGGTCAGGCATTGGAGAGAACAACTACATGATTGAGTCATGTGTTATGAAACAAAATACAACCTTATTTTATTACTGAATACTGCACACTACACAACATTATTATCCAAGCTATCTCTGTTAGTATTCCCATTCAACATTTTTATTTTTTGGAACCAAAAACTAGAGCTGCAAATATCTTGAAAAATAAAAGCAAACACATGAGGCAATAACAAAACATCTACTACTGGAGAAACTTGCCCACATACTAATTGCTGAAGATAATCAGCCAAATCCAATACTCTGGGCTGCGTCCCAAATCACATGCTAGCCTAAAAACTATATCAGATCAGGTTTAGTGCATCCATTTAAAAGTTTGGGTTAAGTAAGATTTTTTTGTTTTTGTTTTTGAAAAGTCTCTTCTGCTCAACAAAACTACATATGTGGTTAAAATAAATACAGTAAACAGTAATATTCTAAATTATTATTACAATTTCAAATAGATATTTTCTATGTGAATATCTGTTAAAATGTAATTGATTGCTGTGATGCACTGCTGAATTTTCAACATCATTACTCGTTTACATTTAGTCATTTATCAGACGCTTTTATCCAAAGCGACTTACAAACGAGGACAATGTTGTAACGGAATCACCAGCCATATCATCCACCTGCACCCATTCGCAATCACCCGATTACTAATCACCCGCATCTGACTCCACTTCCCATACACTATAAAAGTCTACTCACCCCTCTCCTCCATTGATTGGTCTTGAGGTTACAAGCTCTTCGTTGCTCCTGTTACCTACCTGCTGAATTCCGGCATCACAGTAGACGTCCTCCTCCAGTCCACTCAACTGAGAAGGGACAGATAAGAATATTATTTATTCAGTTTATAGAGCTTCACCGAACTCCTTGGTTGTTGCAGTTACCTTTTTGCTTTGTTCAAGTTGATTATTAAAGAAGCTCCCACCTTATTCCTCCTCGTTTGCCTCTTCATCCTGTGCGTGACAGAAGACCAGTCCCCACAAATATCGAAGGAGGACCTGTTTTGGGCGATCGGCACAATGGAGCCGCAACTCCCCCACGAACCAGATCACTTCGCGGAGCTGGTACAAACACTCCGAGAATCCCTTCAACCTCCTCCACTCACGCTCCCCCCCTCTGCCTGTCCCATGGCCAAGCCCACGACTTATTCTGGTGAGGCAGACGCCTGCAGCGAATTCCTGCTCCAATACTCCCTCTACTTTGAACTACAACCCCAGCAGTTTGCGAGTGAAAAAGTCAAGGTAGCATTTATCATTTCTCTGTTATCCGGAAGAGCGCTGCAGTGGGCAGAATCTCTTTGGAACTCTCGTAGCCTCTTAGTACGGTCCCTGGATGCATTTGTGGGCCATTTCAGAGAGGTATTCGGCAAATCCACGTCTGCTATCTCCGTGCATGATGAGCTCTTCCAGTTACAGCAAGCGAGACTCCATTCACGACTATACGGTGCAATTCCGTACACTAGCGGCGAATAGCGTATGGAATGAGACGACGCTTTTATCCGCATACCGGCAGGGGCTCAATCCATCTATTCGACGTCAAATGGGGATCTATGATGACACCGTGGGGCTAGAGAGTTTCCTACAGAAGACACTTCAGGTCTCACAACACTTAACCGCTTGTCACACTGAAGAACCCCTCTCTCTACGGCCGCCTCACTGGTCTCTAATCCTCCCGCGCCGGAGCCCATGCAGACTGACCGTTATCATCTGTCACCAACGGAACGAGCCCGATGCATCTCTCTGGGATTATGCCTGTACTGTGGAGCCAGTGATCATATTGTGACGGCCTGTCCCGTTCGCCCTTCATGCCCAGCGGTGAGTACGGTCCATATACATCCAGATGTTACTAAAATTCCTCACATTGATGCTCTCCTGATTTATATGAACCGTTCCTTTCCAGTCAAAGTCCTCATTGATTCCGGAGCCTCTGGAAATTTTATTTCCTCTCTCTGTATTGTCCACCTCAACATCCCTCGTCATCGCAATGCCATCCGTTATCAGACTTCCAATATTCAAGGAAAACCGCTGGGCAAGGGCTTGGAGCATCACCGTACACCAGATGTCACTCTCTGCATTGGTTTCCTGCACACGGAACGCATATCGCTCCTGGTGCTGGAGGAGGCCACTGTGGGTCCTGGGTAGACCCTGGCTTGCTCAACATCATCCTGACATCCACTGGACCTCCGGCGAAGTTCGGAAGTGGAGTAAATCCTGTCTCCGGAGATGTATCACCGCTTTACCTACATCCAAACGGACAAGTTTCGATGCTGCCATATGCTCCACCACCATCGAAAGTCCTGCATCCCAGTGCTCTCTCCAGATACCAGCAGCATACCAGGCATGTATTCAGTAAGGCCACGGCTACCCAACTTCCTCCTCACCGGCCATGGGACTGTGCAATTGACTAAAACAAAAAAAACTACCAAGGGGCCGTGTCTACCCTCTTTTGATCCCAGAACGAGCAGCCACGGAGGAGTACATTCACGAAGCACTGCAACAGGGGTTCATCTGTCCTTCCACCTCACCTGCGGCTTCCAGTTTCTTCTTTGTGGCCAAGAAAGAGGGAGGTTTAGATCCCTGCATTGACTATCGGGGCTTCAACTCCCAAACCGTCAAGTTCGCCTACCCTCTTCCTCTGGTCCCAGCCCCGTTGGAAGAACTACGAGGCGCCTGAAATTTCTCTAAACTAGATCTGCGCAGTGCATACAATTTAATTCGCATCCGCAAGGGCGATGAGTGGAAGACCGCCTTTGTCACTCCTTCTGGTCACTATGAGTACCGAGTGAAGCCGTACGGCCTTTCTAACTCACCATCCGTGTTCCAAAACTTTATGAATGAGATCTTCAGAGACATGCTCCACCGGTTTGTAGTAGTCTGCATAGACAATATTCTAATCTACTCACCCAATCTTGAAGCACATCTTCACCATGTCACTCAGGTACTCCAACGTCTCCGACAGCATCACTTGTTTCTGAAACTAGAAAAGTGCGAGTTCCATCAATCCACAACCCAGTTCCTCAGCTATGTCATCACACCAGAAGGAGTACAAATGGACCAGAAGAAGGTGGAAGCGGTACAAAGTTGGCCATAACCCTCCACGATAAAGGAACTACAGAGGTTTCTTGAATTTGCCAACTTCTGTCGCAGATTTATAGCTCATTTCAGTCAGCTCTCTGCCCCTCTCACCTCTCTCCTCCGTAACAAGCCGAAATCTCTGGCCTGGACGCCGGACGCCAGTATTGCCTTTCTGCGACTGAAATCCGCCTTCTGCACTGCACCGATCCTCACACACCCTGATCCCAACAACCGCTTCGTAATCGAGGTAGACGCATCTACCCTGGGAGTTGGGGCCATATTATCACAGTGGAAGGGTGAACACCCTGTACTCCATCCATGTGCGTACTTTTCCAAAAAGATGTCCTTGGCAGAGCAAAATTATGACATCAGGAACCGCGAGTTACTGGCCATCAAGCTCGCGCTGGAAGAATGGCGGCACTGGCTCGAAGGAGCTCAGCACCCCTTTGAAGTAATCACGGACCATAAGAACCTCCAATACCTTCATAAGGCAAGACGCATAAATCCTCGACAAGCACGGTGGGCCCTGTTTTTCACCCGCTTCAGGTTTACAGTAACCTACCGTCCGGGTCACAAGAACTTAAAGCGGATGCCCTCTCTCGCCTTCAACAACCTGATCCCTCTATCGAAAGCTCAGAGCCCATCCTCTCTCCCACAGTGTTTGTGTGCCCTATCGAATGGGCCCTAGACAATCAAATTTGTGCCGCCACTCTAGAAGAACCTGCTCCGCCGGGAGGTCTGGAAGGGAGGAGTTTTGTACCAACTGCTTTGCGCTTCACCCTTCTGGACTCCATTCACTCTTCCCCGGGATCAGGTCACCCAGGCGGCCAATGAACCCTCTTGCTCCTCCGGAACCGATACTGGTGGCCCAGCATGGCCCAGGATGTCACTCGCTTCGTGAGGAGCTGTTCAGTTTGTGCCATTAGCTCCACTCCACGTCGTCTGCCTGAGGGCAATTTGGTCCCACTGCCCATTCCACGCCGACCCTGGTCCCATCTGGGGATAGATTTCGCCACAGATCTTCCATCTTCCCAGGGATACACTACCATTTTGGTGGTTGTGGATAGATTCTCAAAAGCCTGCAAACTAATTCCTCTCCGAGGGTTACCCACAGCCTTCGAAACGGCAGAAACTCTCTTCCATCACATCTTCCGAAATTTTGGGATCCCCAAAGACACTGTGTCGGATAGAGGGCCCAGTTCATCTCCAGGGTCTGGCGTGGTTTCTTCCATTTACTGGGTGTGTCCGTCAGTCTATCATCTGGTTATCACCCCCAGACTAATGGTCAGACCGAACGTAAGATCCAGGAGATCGGGCGATATCTATGAGCCTACTGTCACAAACATCGGCCAATATCTTCCATGGGCCGAGTATGCCCAGAACTCCCTGCGACAGGAAACGACAGGGTTAACGCCGTTTCAATGCATGCTCGGGTACCAACCTCCGCTCTTCCCGTGGACAGGAGAGCCTTCATAAGTCCCAGCAGTCGATCATTGGTTCCATGAGAGCGAGAGGGTATGGGACTCAGCACACGTCCAGCTCCAACGGGCAGTACGGAGACATAAGAGTCACGCCGATGCCCGTTGTACCTCGACTCCCAAATACCAACCTGGAGATGAAGTCTGGCTCTCCACTCAGGATATTCGTCTCCGGCTGCCCAGTAGGAAGCTAAGCCCCTGTTATATAGGTCCCTTTCCCATCGCAGAACAAATTAATGAAGTGACATACAAACTCTAACTCCCAACCCATTACCGTCTCTCTCCTACCTTCCATGTATCCCCACTCAAACCATTCATTAATCCACTTCTCCCTCCTTCCACAGAAGCCGAGATACCTCCTCCTCCTGAAGTCGACACCAGCGAGACCATCTACAGAGTCAAGGAAATCTTAGACTCCCGACGGCGGGGTGGCCGACTACAATACCTGGTAGACTGGGAAGGTTACGGTCCGGAAGAAAAATCGTGGGTGGATAAGGATGATGTCTTGGATCTATCACTCCTCTCGCAATTCCATCATACCCATCCGGATCAACCTGCTCCCAGGGGGAGCGGTCGCCCACGCCATCGGTTATGGGCACCAGGAGACGCCAGTGGGGGAGTGGGTACTGTAACGGAATCACCAGCCATGCCATCCACCTGCACCCGATTGCAATCACCCGATTACTAATCACCCGCACCTGACTCCACTTTCCATACACTATAAAAGTCTACTCACCCCTCGCCTCCATTGACTGGTCTTGAGGTTACAAGCTCTTCGTTGCTCTTGTTACCTACCTGCTGAATTCCGGCATCACAGTAGACGTCCTCCTCCAGTCCGCTCAACTGAGAAGGGACAGATAAGAATATTATTTCTTCAGTTTATAGAGCTTCACCGAACTCCTTGGTTGTTGCAGTTACCTTTTTGCTTTGTTCAAGTTGATTATTAAAGAAGCTCTCACCTTATTCCTCCTCGTTTGCCTCTTCATCCTGTGCATGACAAATGGAAGCAATCAAAACCAACAAAAGAGCAATGATATGCAAGTGCTATAACAAGTCTCAGTTAGCTTAACGCAGTACACGTAGCAAGGTTTTTTTTTTATTATTATATAATAAATAAAAAGAAAACCGATAGAATAGAAAAAGAATAGAGCAAGCTAGTGTTAGAGGCATTTTTTGCTTTTGTTAATTGTATAATAAATAAAAAGAAAACAGATAGAATACAAAAAGATTAGAAAAGCTAGTGTTAGTTTTTATTTTATTTTTTTAAGAAAACAAGCAGTAAATGAATAGAGTGCAAGTCTAAAAGGGACAAGTTTTTTTTTTTTTTTAAGAATATAATTAGAATAGAAATTGCTAGAGTTAGAGGGTCAAATAAAGATGGAAGAGATGTGTTTTTAGCCGATTCTTGAAGATGGCTAAGGACTCAGCTACTCAGATTGAGTTGGGCAGGCCATTCCACCAGGAGGGAACATTTCATTTAAAAGTCCATGAAAGTGATTTTGTGCCTCTTTGGGATGCACAATAAAGCAACGTTCACTTACTCCAGTGTCACATGATTCTTCAGAAATCATTCTAATATGCTGATTTGCTGCTCAAGAAACATTTCTGATTATCATCAATGTTGAAAACAGTTGTGCTGCCCAATATTTTTGTGGAAACTGTGATACATTTTATCTTTAAGGATTCACAGATGAATAAAAATATTTTGTAACATTTTGTTCAATTCAATGTGTGCTAAATAAAAGTATTTAAAAATACTAATAATAAAAAAAATAAAAAAACAACAGCTAGATAAAAGTAAACAAAAAATATCTTACTGAAACCCAAACAAAGATAAAGTTGCCCAGACATCATTATTTGCAGTGGATTTCCAAATTCTGTATTTTTATGTAAATAATACCCACAAACCCTTGTGCAATGGTACAGGAGGAGTTTGTGACAATCAGTATGAATGAATTCCACAATAATGAATTTAACTGCATGCTAAAGCTGACATGCAAACACAAACAGTATGCAACAAAGAGATCTGTGGTATCAAGATGTAAATTTACGATGTACCACTGTGTCGTAGTACGTACTCAGAAGTGCTTTCTTTACACTGAAGTATGCATTTGCAGTCATGTTAGACAGGACAGACAGGGGACGACTATATTGTTGATAAGCTCATTCTGTTGAGACAGTAGAGACACATATGCTAATATCTGACCCCCTGTCACACACTGTACATCAGTCTGCTGTGCTGTAAGTGCTCTGACCTCATGTGCTGCACCACGGGTCATCCTGGAGAACGATCTCCCACTGTGAGTCCATGTATACATCTGACCTGCTGAACATCTGAGCTATACGTCAGGAGATCTCTGGATACGTGCTCTCGTTACAAAAACAAATGACTTGGTCTATCTGGAAGACCTCAGAGTTCAACATAACATGCTGAAGATGTAGGTTTTTGTAATGAGTTGAAGTCAATCATCACTAGAGCTCCTCATGATCCAATTTAAAAAAAAAAAAAAAAAAAAAAAAAAAACTTGCATTTAAGGACAAACCTAATAGAATGTCTCACAAGACAGAAAGAAATCTCCTAACAACCACCAAAACACCATGGCAACCGCATAGAAAAGCCCAACGAACAACTCTGGCATCATGTTGCAAAGTTTGGCATTTATACTTTTCAGAAAAAAACAAAAAAATCTAGTTTGAAGATGCATAATAGATCTGAAGTACAACAACTAACTGATAGATCAGCTTTACCTCATCACACATATGGAAATTATTTACTAAAAGAATAAGACAAGGAAAAAAAAAAAACTAAAAAGAATAAGAAAAAAAAAAAAAAACATTTTGCATTGAGAGTCATTTCACTTTACAGGCTGGTTTAAAATGTAACAGTTCCCTCAGATTATTGAGCTAATGCTTCAGTATCAGAGCTCATTGATAAGCATGATGTCCTGATCCAGAGTCAGCGTGAAAGAGCTTCAGGCCAGTCAACAAAAAAAAATAAATAAATAAATAAATAAAAAAATCACTTACTGTTTTGGTTTTCTGTGATGCATTCTACATTGTTATTGCAAATTCTGTTGATTTTTCACCAAAATAATGCTATCTAGTTGGCTAACAAACAGTCAGAAATTAACTCTGCATATTTTATAATCAAAAAAAAAAAAAAAAAAAAAAAAAAAAAAATATATATATATATATATATATATATATATATATATATATATATATATATATATTTTTTTTTTTTTTTTTTTTTTTTTAAATTATAAAATATGCAGAGTTATGCAGAGATATATATATTAAATATATTTTTAAATTACATTTAACATTTAAATGTATTACATTTAAATAAATATTTAAATAAAATAAAATGTATATTTTCTATTCATTAAATATTTTTATTTAAAAATTTTATTTACATTTCTGGCAAATATAAAAATGCATTTCTAAGTTAAAAAAAAAAAAAAAGGTTTGTGGGGCATGTGGAAATAACAATGACTGGCTTGATGAAAAACCAAAACCCTTATTGTTGAGTCCTGGTTTACAAATGGTTCATCAGAACTGTGGTGCAGTGAAGCAGCTGTTGGCTCACACCACTCAGGTTCAAGTCTGAATCATGTCCTGAATCACTTTCATGTGTCAATTCACTGTCCTCTAAATCAGCGGTTCTTAATCCTGGTCCTCGCAAGCCCCCGCTCTGCATATTTTGCATGTCCCTCTTGTTTAACACACCTGATTTTGATAACCAGCTTATTAGAAGAGAGCTCCATAAATTAACTGTGTTCTGATTGACATCATGTTCCCTACATAGTGTTCACTGTTCTCTACTCTCTGCAGACGGGAAATCGGCTGAAGTTTACTTCACTTAAGAACACAGATTTGCACTACACCACTGTCTGCAGCGTCTCCACACAGACAAAACTTACTCCAGAAGTGCGAAGGGTTATTTAACCGTAATAATGCGATTTGCATAGAAGTCATGTCTCTAATACCCTTTGAATGGAATATAAATGCTTCTTTTGAACTGGAGTAATGGCAGAATATCCTGTGATGTCCACTTCGCAGGGCACTTATGGTCGAATGGAACAAACCCCTGAAGCGGTAAGAGAAACATACAAAATGTGCAGAGCGGAGGGTTGCGAGGACCAGGATTAAGAACCGCTGCTCTAAATAAAAGCTAAAGCATCCATAGATAAAACATACATATATAACATCTATACAAAAAGCAGCTCTGGCGCAGGTTATGCGTGATTATGGCGAGCGGTGAGCGGCAGCCCACCTACAGACTCACTGCACCGAAGAGACAGAGAGAGCGATGGATGCTGGTCTCTCCTCTGGCCTGCTGAATAATGCATGATGTTCAGTACCTGTGTGTTTGAGCGTCCGGCGGGAGCCTGCAGACGGGCCGGGGGTGTACTGCTGGCTATAAGGTGAGCAGCTGTGCACATGAAAGCTGGGCCGAGAACCCTGGAGAGAGAGAGAGAGAGAGAGAGAGAGAGAGAGAAGGTAAGTGTTTCACATGCACTATACTGTTTCTTTGTGTGTGTGTGTGTGTGTGTGTGTGTGTGTATCTACCCATTTGAGATATTTGTGCCTAAAGCGTTTTTCTCCCCATCTACCTGCATCCCTTAAACACAAACACATTCAAAACACTCCGTCCCATTTCAAAACATAGTGAACAGCCTACCTAGACAGCACTGAAAGGTATAATGGGTGTGCTCTGATCACAAAGGCCTTTTAAGATACACCTTCTTTTGGCCAAATGCGAAAGCAGCATGTATTCAAATGCATTGCAACAAGCAATTAAAAACAGACTACTGAACTCAATATTTGTGTAATCTGGGCATTTGAAATGATTTTTGGAGTGTTGTTAGTTTAACAGCATGCTTATGGAAGACCAAACCTGCAGAAATTATAAATAAATGAAGGAATTAATTAGTGAATGAATAACTAACTAGCTAAATAAATAAGAAAATAAATAAAGTAATGATTAAATGACTTAATTAATTTTAATTAAATTTAGTGACATATGATCATTCTGACTTAACTGGAAGGCTAAAAATATCAGAGAGAAATAAGAGGTTGAGAAGAATGTTATCTGATGTTTAATTTCTAAACTGAACAACTAAACCTGACTGAATGAATCAAATGCTGCTCCGGACAAACATGTACACTACAGAGTAAAGTGTGGGGCGGGCGAGACTTTTTATGTTTTTGAAAGAAGACTCTTCTGCTCACCAAGGCTGCATTTATTTGATCAAAAATACAGTAAAATCTGTAATATTGTGAAATATTATTAGCATTTAAAATAACTGTTTTCTATGTGAGTATATGTTAAAATGTAATGCATTCCTGTGATCAAACCTGAATTTTCAGCATCATTACTCCAGTCTTCAGTGTCATGATCCTTCAGAAATCATTCTAATATTCTGATTTGCTGCTCAAAAACATTTCTGATTATTATCAATGTTGAAAACAGTTGAGCTGCCCAATATTTTTGTGGAAACTGTGATACATTTTATTTTTTCAGGATTCACAGATGAACAGAAAGTTCAAAAGAACAGCATTTATCTTTTGTGATGTTACAAATGTCTTTCCTGGCACTTTTGATCAATTTAATGGATTCTTGCTGAAGTAGTAATTTCTTTATTGTAGTGGTCACTATGTGTTTGACTATTTTCTCATGTTGTGTATCAGTCCTGGGTTTCTTTATCACACCGAATGAGAAACAGCATGTAAACATCTCTCTCTCTCTCTCTGTCAGGACAGGCAGAGCGAGTGACCTGTGTAACACCTTGTCCAGGACAGATGGCAGAGCGAATGCACTCGGATCTGCCAGAACAATCTGCTGAGAGCAGGTGTGAGCTAATTGTCTCCTGCACAGGCAGAAACCAGCTCTAGCCAACGTTACCTGGGTGGAAACAAATATCTTCATTTAGTCCTGACACACACACACACACACACAGCCAGCGCAGTGAAGAGCGGAGATACAGCCGACCCTTTCCATCCCTCTAGAGCTCAGATCCAAAACCCAGTGAGGTGTCATGCTGTCTGCATAGACAGCTGCCTTCTGAGGGTGCATGCTAACTGGAATCACAGCTGGTAAGCAGCAGCAGCAACAACCAACTCCAATAGAGTTTGCCATCAGCTTGCTGCCAAGCTAACAACTCAGTATGCTAATTTAGCTTAAAAAGCACACAAACACTAGATAAAAGTGAATTTCTAAATAGATTAAGCATTTTTTATTATTGAAATAAGTTTATTTGAAATTAATTTCTCTCGCATTGTTATTGTGTAATTTTGTTTTGTTTTTGTGCTGTAAAGACAATTTATAATGCTGTCCTAGAATTTAGATATATTTAAGGTGGAAGTTTGGGGGGGGTATACATATATACATATATATATATATACACACACATATACATACACATATATATATATATATATATATATGTGTGTGTGTGTGTGTGTGTGTGTGTGTGTGTGTTGTTTTTTTCTTGAAAGCATTTTTTTTTTTTGGTAAAAATCGTTAACTAAAATAAAACTAAAACAATATACAATTTAGAAACTGGATGCCAAAATGAAACCAAAGGGGTGGGGGGGGGATTAGAAGTTAAAGTTGAAGTACTAAATGTATTAAAACTAAAACTGAAATAAAGCTAAATTAAAGCTAAAAAGAAGTATAATATAAAACTGTAATATAAAGTATATATGAAGTACAACATAAAATGCCATAATAAATGATAGAAAAAAAATACAAATGACAAAGCACAAATTAGGGAAACTAGAAATGAAAATAAAGCTAGTTCATCATATTAATAAATCTGTAACTATAGAAAAAAAAAATACTAAAATGATGGAATCCACTATGATTTTGTTTAAACTGGTTACATATCAAATAAGAATACTTAATCAGTAAAAAATGATCAGTGAGTCACATCACACCAATAAGATGATTGGCTCCTGTAACTGAAAGGCGGGACTTCCTGTCTTTGCATTTCCTCTCGATGCTTTCTCACAGAGTGCTGCGTTTGCTGTGATCTGTAGTTTTGTACAGCGTAACACAATCACTCCAATCCTCCATTATGATTTGTGCACAGACTCACACACACACACCACGGGAGCTGCTCTGCGGATCTATCAGAAATCTCCATACAGCTCAAAGAGACCTGAACACACATCGATTCGCTCTCCGTCCCCATCTGACACACACACACACACACACTCTCATACGGAGGTCCATTAAGGTTCCAGCGTGTTCTCTGAGGGCCACTGTGTAAGAGAGTTCAGCCTCCTCCTGCTCGCTCTGTCTCTCTGTATGAACACAGTGAGGAGACGCTGCTGCTGCTGTGTTAACAGGCCTCACACACACCAGGGCTCTAGACTGCGACCATTTTTTGAGAATGTGCGAGTTAAAATTTGATGTGGTCGCATTTGTGCGAGTGCATGGTCTGCGCTGCTCCAAAGCATCTGCTCCATACAGCGCGTGCTGCAGAGCCACAGCACATTATAGCAGGAGTCAGATTTCACTGATCACGTGAAGAGAGGTGCTTTCACAGTGTTGCCAACTAATTTTCAGAGAAACTTGCTAAAGGAAGGTCAATTTGTTGCTAAAAGTTGCTAAATGATGTTGTGATGTCATTGCGCAATCACGAACGCAAAATTGTCACAACATCAAATCTCAGCAAAAACTATATTTTATATATGTTAATATATGGATATAAGGATACTATAACGGATATTTCATATTAATACATGTATTTTTAAATACATTGAATTATTGAACACTAACACATTTTTGAATGATTACAATTTGTTTTTTTTTTTTTGTTTTTTTTTTAATAGCTAGTAAACTAGTAATACTACACATTCTCAGTCTCAACAATTATGCTTTAAGCAGTGTATTAGTAGTTAGTGAGTATGCTACACTAAGAAACGCCTGTAAGAATAGGGCACAATGTACTATGTTAATATGAAAAATTTTTCTGGATTGATTTTTTACCTGCATTTTAAATTATGCATTGTTTTTGGTTTACAGGATTACTATGGATAATGGATAATGTCCTGGAAAATTACTAGTTTCTTGTCCATTTTTCTTACAGAGTACTAACTGATCAGCAACCGCAGGTACAAGCTACTGACAAAGTGTATCATAAATGAACAATCATTAAATTATTATTATTAAATTGAACAATTGCAAATAGCAGCTAACTCAATTCACATGATGTGTGTACTGCTAGGCATCTTTGGTGTCCTCTTTGTGTGTAATTTGGATGGAATTTTTTTTTTCCATCCAAATTGGCCTTTTTATTGTCTGAGTTACTTATCAAAAGTTGCTAAAAGTTGCCAAATAAATTTTAAAAATTGCTAAATTTGTTGCTTGGTGCTTTTGGAAGAAAAAGTTGCTAGGGTAGTCTGAAAAGTTGCTAAATTTAGCAACACAATTGCTAAGTTGGCAACACTGCGTTCAGCGCGAGCGCTTCAGGTGTAGAGCCTAGTTTATACTCGCGAAGGTGCGCCGTGGAGAGAGCGCAATGGAGGATTTGGTTTTCAAACTAAAGTAAAAGACCGCTTCTTAAACTAGAGAAGGTGAACATGTTGGTACTCTTGTAGAAGAAAAAAAAAAACATGCAAGTCCAGTTTAGTTTTACTTTTTCTTTTTGTTTTCATTTTGAAAAGGTTGTTATCTTTACTTTTTACCTCACACTACGTTATGGAGGTTTTCCTTATTTTTATTATTATTATTATTATTATTATTATTTATTTGATCCCTCAGTGTTTACTAAACATTCTGTAATTTATTAGTCATATATAATACAGCATGTGATGTATCCTATGCCATGCCTAGTCTTATTCGTTTTTGTTACTAAAGGTTATGTAAGCTATAGTTTGTCATTGTAGCCTACTGTTTTATTGTTGTTGTGCTTTTTAATTAAGAATAACAATGAATCCATCTTTTGTTTTAGTCCTAAAAAGTGAAAAGTGTATAGATATACAAGCAAAACAGACAATTATCTTTTCTTGTAAAACGTGACACCAAGATCACGAATTTGAAAGTGAAAGCGCACGAAAAGAGGAATTCCTGTTCACAAAATTTAATCACAAATACTGATGAAAAAGAACGGGTTGAATGTTGAACAACTATGAACTATGATAAACAAATGTTGTAACAAAAAATAAATAAATAAATAAAAATTGCAACCAAGTTAGTCACAAAAGAGCAACCAATGGGAAGAATGAGTCTACAGCCCTGCACACACACACACACACACACACACACGCACGCACGCGCACGCACGCACGCACGCGCACGCACACAGCATGATTACATATGGACATGAAATATGCAATGTATGCAGTATGTTTTGACTGAAGCTTCATCAGAAGCTTTGACTATTGGCAATTAGTCAGAAAACAAGATTTTGCTTGATTAAGAACAAAACACCATAAATTAGCTTGTGATGTTCTAATCTAAATACTTAAACATAAATGTGTGTAATATGCAATTATAAAATATATCTTGTATTTTGTAGTAAAAATCGTGTCATCAAATGTCAGATGAGTAACAGCGCAAATGCAAGAATTAGATAATAAAGACTAATCAGATGAGAAAAGCTGTCTTATCTTATTTTTTATTTGAATTTTATTTTCTGAATTTATTTTCTGAATTTATTGTATTAATTTAAATGCTTATTTTATTTTATTTTATTTACAATTAGCCAGAAGACAAGATTTTTCTTGATGAAGAACAAAACATCATAAAAAATTTATGTAATATAACGTTATATATAATATATCTTATTTATTTTAATTAAATGCTTTTTTAATAAGATAAAATGTCAGATTCTAACTAGATAACAACTAACAACTTAACTGTAGGAACTAGATAATATAGATTAATCAGATGAGAAAATTAGACTAAAAAAACCTGCAATATTCCAAATATTCATACATATATTAAATAAATATTCAAGTCATCTAAATGATCATGACAAGACGACTGGCCTGTCATTTTTAATTATTCAACAATTCACATGGGCTTATTATTTGAGTTTTATCAACAACAGTTGATTGCACATGACAAGAAAGTCACGATGGCATACAGTGTTTTCCCTGCTCTGATCTGCCAAACACACACAAATACACATCACACACACATCATTCACCATAATTCATAAACACATCACTAAACAGCACAGACTCTGCTGAAGGAAAGTCCTGTTAAAACACTGTCCTGTGTGTGACTGTGATAAATCAGCTTCAGGAGGTTTTTCTAGACCGGCTCCACGTGGTCTGCCGCTGTGTGGCGCTTTGAAAAATTTCAATGTATAAATATTTTGCCGTACTCAGAGTTATTAAGCCATGAATCAGAGCTGTATTTTACAAGCCTGAGCCCTCGGTTTCCTGCTGTAACACACAGCAGATGTTATGCACATCAGCCTGATATCTGATCAGATTAAACTCATCTCCTGGATTACTGAGACACACACCTCTGATCTGTGTGTGTGTGTGTGTGTGTGTGTGTGTGTGTGTGTGTGTGTGTGTGTGTGTGTGTGTAGCATGAGAGCTCTTTAATAACTCAATCATTTCTCCTGGATAGCAGTGAGAGACAAATGAAGAACTGCTGAAGTTTCTCAGATGTTTCTCCTAAGAAAGAGTCCACAAATCTCTCAGAAATGTGTCTGCTCCAGTTTTTTAGAGATTTACAAAAGATCACAATAATATCCCAAAATGGGTTTATATATATATATATATATATATATATATATATATATATATATATATATATATATATATATATATATATATATATATATATATATATATATATATATATATGACAAAATATCTGCAATCAAAAGTCAGAGATCTAAATATGAACTTAAAATAAATAAAATAAATAAATGTATAAATTAAATTACATAAAATCAATTAATAATAAAATAAAATAAAATAAAATAAAATAAAATGTGTTTTTTTTTATCTTGTCTTGGCAAATAAAAAAGTACTAAATTACTAAATGACTTCCACCAAAATTTAAAAATAAAATAAAGTTAAAAAAAGTACAAAAAAATAAAAAGGTAATTCTAAATACTAATAAATACAAAAATATGTATACATATATAAATAAATAATACTAATAAAATGTTTAAAAAAAAAAAACAGATCTGACAAAATTCCAAAGTCTGTAATCAAAATTCAGAGATCTCATTATGGAAATTTCTTATCAAATGATCACTTTGATGATTTTCTGATTTTATAGTTCTTTACTTGCATGACCACTGGACTCAAATATCTGACATGAACTTGATGTTTAAATAAAACACCTGAGAAGCGAATGAAGTCTCCTGAGTTACACAAGGCTTTAGAAGAACAGCAGTGTTTGAGAGTGATGGATCTCATCTCTACAACAGTGTGTAAATTATTCATGTGGCGCTAATGTCATCGGATCCTGCGCTTGGTTGAACATCACGCCGTTCACACGTCAGAGGCACACCAACACCACAATCAGTCCTGATGACCCACAATCATGACAACTAAAGAAACAGATAAAATAAATTCATTTATACTTTTTTTTTTTTCTTCATCTTACACATTTCAATTTTTATAGGGAAATAAGTCATGAGATATTTTCCTGGTTATGTTTAAAGCCCACTTGAGTTTTTCATAAGATATCAACAGGGGTATTGTAGTTAACTAAAACTAAAACCAGATGTGTTACTTAAAATAAAATAAACTTTAACTGAAATAAAATAAATTGTATGTACATGCATTTTTATATAAACGTATAAATTAAAAAAAAAAAAGTATTAATTTTGTCAAGGCAACGTTTCTCATTTCCATTTAGTTTAACTTGATGTACTAAAATAAAATAAATAAACTAAAACATTAAAAAAAGGTACTGAAAAAATGTTACTGTAAAAAAAAATTTAAATAAAAAAATTTTTCAAGGAAAAAGGTTAGTCATGGTCACCATTCACTTTGGCCCTTGGGAAAACAGCAGCTTGAACATTCAGCATTAATCTCTCTCTTTCAAGAAAATGCTCCATTCAAAAAAATAAAATCACATAACAAACAACGGCAAATAGCCTAAATGCTTTTATTTTTCATAAAGTGTATATCTGGGTGAACTATAAACATCAATATAGTAAATACTTCAATCACCTCAACCACAAAAAAAGAGCACAAATGTACCTGAGCTCAACATTTTACCTCGTTTTTAGTGAAGAGGAGTGTTTATACGCAGCATTAATGAGAGCAGGATTTCCAGAGATGTCAGAGAATCAGTCCAGCTCTCATTACTGCAGTCGCCCTATAGGCCCAGAAAACAACTCAACACACACTAATAAAGCTCACATCTGTGTGGACAAATTGTCTGTTCGAGCCTGTACACACCCTCATACACACACACACTTAATCGAGGCCCAGAAACGGCCAGCTAATCAGCTCATGCACTATTTATGATCCTAAACAAGGAGAGCGACAGAGAGAGAGACGCCGCGAATAAAACAACACGTCAATCACAGATCCGCTCATACAGCGGCCGTGTTTGTTTGCTCACCATGTACAAAGAAACACACATCACACACACACTCACACGCCAGAACTCAGAGTCTTTAGCTGCTTCTTTTTGGGGTTTGAACGCAAATCAAAGAGAATTCCAGAGTTGCAGAAAAGGAGTGCAAAGCGTACAGTTAGAGTAAAATAAACAGCCTGACAGCGGGAGCCCGTGTGTGTGTGTGTGTGTGTGTGTGTGTGTGTGTGTGTGTGTGTTTAACAGTGAAACTTGATGCACAGAAGGTGCAAACCAGCAGAAGGTAAAAGCGAGCCGACATTGTTTCTTTTGAAAGTTCACGCATTCGTAAGTGCAGGATTCCCTTGGCCAGCCGGAGTCTTTCATTACCAGAGTTTATTCTGCTTAATTACCCTGATTGGTGCAGTCAGATATCACTGTGAAAGCGCATACATTAATGAGCTCGTCGTTAGCACATGTGAAAGTCCATATGTCTTATGATACGTTCAGTCGGAGCGCAGCAGGTAGAAGAAACGTGGCTGAATTTTTCAGCGGTCTCGTAGGAGAACATTCAAAGCTGAGGACAGAAGTTCAGAAAACGCCAGTCTGATTAGTTTCTGTGGGCCTGGAAAACAACTTCTAACAAGCTCTCTGTTCTCCACCGTCAGCCAAGAGAGGAGAGGAGAGGAGAGGAAGAGAAATGTTTGAGTTCATATTGAGATCTCTGTTGCTTCACTGTGACAGTAATAAAGGCCTAAAAACACAAAACTCAAGAAAAAAAAATATCCACATTATTTAAATAAATAATAATCATAAAACAATATTTTATTACAAATTTTGTAGTGTGATTTCAAAATGTTTTTATTGGTATTTAAAAATACATAGCTTGTAAATGTGTGCATTATTTATCAGGATTATAATAGGTAAACTAAAACTGAAATTAAAACCATCAAAAAAAAAAATAGTTACTTGAAATGAAATAAATATTAGCTTAAAATAAAATGTAGCCTATATAAATTCATTTTGGCTTGTTGCAAAGGTAACATTTCTCACTTTAATTATTTAATTTAGTTAAACTCAATCTACTCCAATAACTAGAAAAAAAAATGCATAAAGGGGTCATATGACGTTGCTAAAAATACCATTATTTTGTGTATTTGGTGTAATGCAATGTGTTTATGCGGTTTAAGGTTCAAAAAACACATTTTCCACATACAGTACTGTACATTATTGTTGCTCCTCTATGCTCCGCCTTTCTGAAACGCGTTGATTTTTACAAAGCTCATCGTTCTGAGAAGTGAGGCGTGCTCTGATTGGCCAGCTATCCAGTGCGTTGTGATTGGCCGAATACCTCAAGCGTGTGACGGAAATGTTACGCCCCTCACCGTATTGTGATGCCGTGTCCCGGCACGACGAGACTAAAACAAATAAAACCCATTACAAACGAGGCATTTGTTGCATTCAGTGGGGACATAATTACTGAGTATAATGACTCATACGGTCTTTTTACGTTAACATTACCATGTCTGCATTTGTGATCGGAGAAACGACAAACAACAAGTGCTACTCTACACAGCTCAAAACTCGCATTTAAATCGTCAGTGGCAAATTCTTTAAATAAGAAAACATACTTACAGGCTGTGAGTCAGACGCGCCAGACTGTCCTTGCAAAGTTGGAATTGCCCCACTTTATAGAAACAGTCTTTGTGCACAGCTGGCAGCTACTCCCAGGTTCAGGAAATAGTCCTCCGTAAAATGCGCTGCACACACTCTAATATTTGGGTTGAACTTAGTGCTGGGCGGTATGACCAAAAATTTATATTACGGTATTTTTCAAAATTATACTGGTTTCACGGTATATGACGGTATTTATTTTTTTCATGCATGACCGGGTGTTAACCTATTTTACTGTCATGATGAGCGAATATTGCAGAAAAATTCCACACTAAATAGTGACTACACGACCCATTAATACATGTTAACCAGGAGTCACTCTCATTTATATTCGCGACATCGTCTGATAAAATCAACATGCATCTAACGTTACACTAAAGAGCGGCTACACGGTGGTTTTAGCTATATTACTTTTTTTGTCTCATGCAGCGCACTGCCTGCGTCTGAGTAACAAACTAAAAAAAAAAAAACAACAAACAAAAAAAGTGCATAATAGTCAGTTAGCGGCAGGTGCTTGGAAACGCTGTTTTGTACTCATTTACTGACGAGTCTGCTGCGGTACGGCCAGCTGAATGTGAACAGACCCAGAGAGAGGCGACACTGCGCCGGGAGAGTCAGATCTCGCGCTCGCGGCGCAGCACTGGAGACATCTTCCAACTGAACCACAGCTAAGGTTTACCCAAAAAAGTCGCTAGGTTTGTCAGTTTGTATATTCTATGGAAAAAAGATGCTAAAAGGGTCTGATAGTTGCTAAATATAGTGCTAAAGTCACGCTCGTGTATGTGAGATGCGGGAGCTGATAGCAGCGGGCGGTGGATATTGTGGATGAGTTCTTCTGTGTCATCACCTTCTACTAGTTCTACAGCTTCAGAACTTTCACGCTTAGTAACACATACAGCTGTGTCCTCGCTACAATGCAATAGTGAAAAGAGACCCCTCTCAAACAGTGTCGCGTTCCGAACGTTATTTAAATGACACCGGTATTGCGGTATTTTAAAAATTCATATCATAAGAAAAATAAACACCGGTATTCGGTATGAACCGGTATACCGCCCAGCACTAGTTGAACTGTTCTGGAACAGTGTTGTAAATACAACTTAACCACTGATTTCTAGTTGTGTCCTCTTTTGGAAGCCCAAACAAAGTACTTTCGCTTTCACAACGAAACACAGCGTCTCCAGGACATGACGCCGGCGGCAGTAACAATACTACAGTGAGAATAAAAGTCCCACCTTCTTTCTTTGTGTATACATTTGGGCGGTGTTTTGCAAATCTTCCCACACCGTGACGTAAACATGTGGGGGCGTGTCTGAATGAGCCATTTTAGGGGGCGTGGTCGAGTCTTAACTTTTATAATGAGCAAATCTTTGGTTTTGAGACTTTAGTCTTTGCAACTTCAGGGATCTTATCTATGCACAAACAGCTTGTAACACTCCAAAGAGAAAGGAAAACTTGAAATCACATCATATGACCCCTTTAAAAAAAAAAAATTAAAAAATAAAAAAAAAATTAAAAAAAATAAAACTATATAGACAATTAGACATATATAAACAAACCACTAAAAGACAAAATAAATAAAATTACTAAAATTTAAATTAAAAATCAAATGAAGAATTCAAATTGATTCAAAATATTAGCAAAACTATATTAGTATCTTAATGACACTAAAATAACATTTATGTTTGATGAGGTTTGTTAATTCTAGGTATTATAAACTAAAATTAAATTACTTTTCAGTTTTTTGGCAAAATGTTCATGTTTTTTTAGGACTCAAAGTAATGTGTGATCACAAATTATCAGAATAAAGCATCTGTATGCACATCTAAACCTGATCAAACCTGAAAGTAGAGGATCGTTCAGAAAAAAAGGTACGAAACTTTTCACTGAGGCGGCACCTTTTCAAAAGGTACGAATATCATGTACACTTTAGGTATTAATAATTACATTTAAGGCACAGTACTAATATTCACTCTTTAGCAGTAGATAAAGCACAAAGGTGTACCTTTTTCAAAAGTACCATCCCAGTGACAGTTTGTACCTTTTTTTCTGTGAGTTTGGGAATCTGAGGGTCACTGATGATTCGTCTCAAACTGCAGCGAATAAACACAATCATTATTTATTTATGAGGGAGAAAAAACTGGGTCATTCACCCTCCAACTGGCTCCACCCCTTCATCCATCCATCTATCCAGCCGTCCATCCATCTATCTTTTTGTAACTGTATGTATGCAAATTGATATGCAAATTTATTGAATCATGTTTTAAAGTCTTATGTGTCACAGAAAATTAATCAATAAAGCAAAATGCAGTTGTTTTTTTCTGCCCTGATTCTATTTGTTCTCTCTTTGCCTTGTAAATACAGATCCTAATTTAAATACTAATATTATGTCTGTGCATATAATTAATATTAATGAACACACCGCAGACCCTGATCAGCATTCTCTCTCTTACTCTCTGTCATGAAATGAGATGTTATGTATAATGTGTTGCAGATGTTTATATTCATCTAGCATAATAAACAAAATAGCTGCATATTTTTCTATAATTTAGACATTCAGCGAGGAGAAAGCGTTGCGGTTTTGTGCCTGAAACAGACCCTGAAACTTGGCTGATTGTCTTTCAGTGCAATTTGATTAATTTGAGACAAATGTTTATATCTGGCTTTTCATGTCCAGATTTGGTCTGAGCATTTTTGTGAATTATAATTGTTCTTCAGAGCTTAGGTTAACGTTGTAATTAAGACCAATTTGACTCCTACAATAAACAGAAAGCTGAAATGGAGCAGCGAGACGCGTGACGGGACCGTGAAGCGCTCAGCTCAAATGATGAACTTCAGTGAATAAACCGGACTATCAACTCTCAACATACTGAAAGTTAATTAACAATTTGTTAATTGAATACAGGGCCTATAATTGTTGCATTACTAGCATAAACATCATTTTCTTCAAATATTATTAAAGAGTTTTTTGTTGCACCTATTAGAGATTCTTGTCTGTGAGTTAATTTCATTATGCTAATGAGCGCTCTTCCTCTCAGAACCTTCGCTTTGATCCGTGTTAATTGTCGTGATCTTCAAAGACAAAGTCACCACTTACTTTAAATGAATTTTACATTTTTTTAGGGAATCTTATGGAAATGAGGAAGAAGTAATTAAATTTTTATGACGCGTCTCGGTATTTTTAACGGGCGAGTGTACGGTACAGAAGAGGTTTCGTTTCAACATTTAACAGGGGAAAACTGAGAAACGAGAAAGAGCCGAGCGCAAAAAAAAAAAAACAGTCAGATGCTAAAGATTAAAGCGGCTGCGAATCCAAGACTTAATTTGTACTGATAAACTTTAGTCTTTAATATGCTCTTTTGTGTTCGCAGCGTGAAATCGTCACGTCAGAGCTGGAGAAAAGAAACTTTCCCTTCTTTTCTCTCGCTCACCTTCTGAACTGTTTCAGATTCTCTATATCCTGCAAAACAGTGATTTGCGTCCAGAAGACATCAAATCAAACACCTCGCCATCATTTCCAAAGAACGCTCTTACAAATAAAGGCTCCAGTTAGAACTTGAAGGCTCTGAAACCATGAGAGAATGTCTGAAGTTTCACAAAGAAGGTTTTATTCTTTAGTTCTTTGTATCAGTGCTTTAATGAATCCAGAAAGCAGCTGACTGATCTCAAGAAGCTCTAATGTAGTGGTGTTTTCTCCCAGGAGGTAAAGGAGGCAGAACTGCATCATAAAACACTAAAAAAAAAAATCAGGTATAAATGAATCGAAACAAACGCTGCGTGTGTAAATGACTCCTCCTGTAGTAACTCTGTCCTGAAACGGATGGCTGGATTGAACAGTTAACTTAACCACTTGGAAATCAGAACTGTGTCGTTTCTGGATATAAACAAACAAAAATTGTGTGCTCAAACTTTTTAGAGGTTGAATTAAAGATGCACCTTCATGTATGCAACCTTCACCACATCTGATGCATTTAAAAAGCATCTGAGACTAATGATCCAAAATTAAATAATAATAATAGCAAGAATAAACAAACTGACAGATGCACAAAATGTGCTTTGTAATGCAAAACCATAATGAAAATGCTTTTTGTAAGTAAAACAAAGATTATTGGAGTTATTGGAGTTTTACAAGAAAATACTATCTTTCTACCTTTCACATTTAATTCTGTTACTTGCTGTTTATTTGTTGTTTGTGAAACTTACTAACAATTTCTGAGTGAAAATTATTTCACCAAAGTTTTGCAGTGAATGATCTTAACTTGAAAATGCTACAGTAACAACTTGAGAATTGGTTAATGTTACGTTCCCATACTATGTGACAACATTTTACAGTAAAATACTGTTATGTTGACAGTTTTTGGAAGTGAAAACGAGTCATTTTATAATTTACAGTGAAAACCCAAAAGGTATTTTTTTTTTAAACCATACAATATACTGATTGATTGATTTATTTTATTTTATTTTATTTATCAGTGTGGTTTTAATAAGCAACAATTTATGACCATTAAAGACAAAAAAAAAAAAAAAACTAACAAAAAAAAAAATTGAGGAGACATTCCATTTCAGAAGCCACACCACGTGCCTTTGCTACACAGACACATTTTTAATCAATAAAAACA
Organism: Spinibarbus caldwelli; assembly: GCA_039654775.1. Classification (NCBI taxonomy): domain Eukaryota; kingdom Metazoa; phylum Chordata; class Actinopteri; order Cypriniformes; family Cyprinidae; genus Spinibarbus; species Spinibarbus caldwelli. Next base: position 1,636,493 of record CM077236.1, on the reverse strand, counting down.
ACTATAAAAACATATCCAGATTGTTTCTGAGATTCACTGCTGGACTTGACAGAGGAGGTGACAGAACCTGAGAGTCATCAGGTTCATCTATGAGGACTGATAAACTGTACCAGATGAAGCTTCAGATGTTTAAGAGAGTGATTCTTACAGTATGTGTTGTGTGTGATTCAGGTGTTTTTGTCTTGTTTAGCTTTCACACTAATCACAACTCATTTAAACATCAACTGATTAGTTTCTGACTAATAAAATTTAGAACTAGTACACAAAATATGAATATATGAATATAAGCATAGATTCTCTGCAACAGCCTGTTATCTGTCTTTAATCAGTGTGTGTGTGTGTGTGTGTGTAACACAGGTGTGGTGGGTCGGATGGATTACTGTTAAACCCACACAAAGCTTCTTACATGCTGGATCAACCTCTTCATTCAAGTGTCTCAGATACTGAACAGATGTGTGCAGGTAGAGCGTGTGTGTGTGTGTGGTGGGTTAAAGTGTCATTAACCTGTAGATAGGCGGGTCACTGAAGGTCCACTCAGGAAACACAGCAGGTGGTTTGATTTATTTATTTATTTGCGGTGTTCAGAGCTTGATGAGGAGCGTTAGTTCATCCTGCAGCTAAATGCAGAAACACTGCAGATGTGTGTGGATTAACCACATCACTGGATTTACTGTGTATCTGAGCTAGACATATACAAACTACATGTCTGTGCTTCACATGTACTGCTGAATTATAGAGATGAATCCTTCAATTAAATCAAATCTGATTTGGATTCTGATCATTATACTAATTCTGATTTGAAATCAGATTTTAAACTGGATGCATATTTTATTTATCATCCTAATTTTCAATCAAATTTCTATTTGGATTCAGATTTTGATTCTGATGCTTATTCAAGTTCTGATGTGTATTCCAGTAATGTTTCTAATTTGAATTTGGATTCACATTCTGATTTTGATTCTAATTGTAATACTTAATCTAATGAATGTTTCAGATATTAAGATTCCCTGATTTGGATTCCGATTATCATTCTAATTCTGATTTGGAATCAGATTTTGAATCTGATGCATATTTTATTTATGATCGTAATTTTGATTCAGATTCATATTTGGATTCAGATTTTGATTCTGAATCTTATTTAAATTTGGATGCATATTCTGGTTATGTTTCATTTGGATTAGCATTCTGATTTTAATACTTAATCTAATTTATGTTTATATTTTGATGTAGATTCTGATTTTGGTTTGGAAATGGTTGAGTGAATAACTGAATGAAATATAATTCATTTTAACAGGAACAAGATTCAGAAATACAGAGCATGGTACAGATACCTGTAATTTACACACACCATCATCACTCAAGTGTGTATTTTAATCTTCCATTATAGATTTACATAGTTTTATATCTTAATACAATTCTAAATTCATGCATTTTATGTGGTAAAGCAAAGGAAAAGTGAGATTTGTCAAATAAGAAATGGATGTGAACATTTTCAACTCCACTTCAGTCAACAAAAACAATCGGTAAAGCAAGTATCCATGTGTTTTAAGATAGCAATCATATGTTTATTTTGTCATAACTACATCCTTCTACCTTCAAAATAACAAACAACTCACATTAAAATTCACACAACCAAAAATTCAGAAAAACAGCTTAAACCAGCCTAAAACAGTCTATAGTGTTTAAGGTGCGAGCTGGTTTTGCTGGCTTATAAAACCATAAAACACCACAGATCAGACTGAGCATCTTAAGGCTGGTTTGAGCTGCCTGATATCAGTCATGCTAGAGTAGATGAGTTCTCCGTCCCTCAGAGAAAACACCTCACACACTATTTTCATACCGTCACAATCTCTCTCTGTCCTTCAGTCGCTCTCACAGGAATATACGTGCATGCTGTACATGAAGCCCAGATAAATAAATAAAAAGCTACAAGAACCTCCTAGATAATTGAAATAGAGAGAGAGAGAGAGAGAGTGAGAGAGAGAGAGAGAGAGAGAGAGAGAGAGAGAGAGAGAGGGGGGCGGTGAGTGTGGAGGTGGCAGGTATGATTAAAACCGCTGTGATTTATGGGAAGGTGGACCGGAGTCGTCAGGCTTCACGCTCTGATGCCCCGCACACATAAACTCATCTCAGCACAACACACACACACACACACACACACACACACACACACACACACACACACACACACACACACACACACACACACACCTCTTCTGTCCCTCCCAGTCATTTTCAGATGTTTACACTGAACACTTCTACATTCAGACCTCTGCATAATGAAACACAATCTAACAATATGTGGCATCCCACAATACACCCCTCTCTCTCTCTCTCTTATGCACACACAGACAAATGGTCATGTTTTATAACTGTGGCAGTCTGAAAAAAAAATAAATAAATAGAAATTAGCACAGAGCTCAAGCAAGAAAAAGGCCACCAAGGGTGATCAAATACCCCTGAAATTGGAAAAATTGTTTTTTTTTTATGTTTTATATCTTAAAATTAATTCTACTATAGGCCTAGTTGTATTTACCACATAAAATACACTGTAAAATAATAATACATTAAATATGCAAAAGTTGATGCTGATTAAATTGCATAAGTGACAGTTCATAAAATAGAGAATCAGAGAATGTACTTTGTACTTAACTGAAGTAACTGACATATATGAAATCATTTATATGATGATATAAAATATATATAAATAAAATATAATTTATAAAGCAACCTTGCAAAAGATTAAAGGGGTCATCGGATGCAAAAATCACTTTTACAAGTTGTTTGAACTGAAATGTGTTTGCAGTGTGTACACAACCACCCTATAATGATAAAAATCCACCCAGTGCTTATTTTATTATTTTATTTTATTTTTTAATCCTGATAAATGATAACCCCTTTCTCAAATCAAGCCGTTCTCAGATGCGTCACACAGCCAGGCCCCTCCCACGATTGTTGATTGACAGTGGCGTTTTATTACAGACCCGACCTGAGTGAGCTGTCATCAGTCTGTCATTGTTTCACCGCTGGAGCAGATGTAGACAAGAATGTCTTCTAAGCGACTGAGGTGTTTTGTTGTTGGATGTAATAATGAACATAGCAGTCGTCATTTACTCCCAATGTCTGAGCCACTGAAGATACCTTTGTTTGTGAAGGGAACGCGCCCCCGATCTACCTAAATGCATCTATGTTCGTGCAAATCATTCGTGATCCAGCTTCTCCTACAGAAGAATTGTATGAGGGTTTTTTTTTTTTTTTAAATGAATCTTTGCAAATCGCCTTTCCTAATAATGTGCTAGTTAGCAAGTTTTACAGCTAAATGTGGCTACAGTTTACAGTTTTAGAGAACGGCTTGTCACCCCACGGAAGAGAGGGGCAGGGTCAGCAGAGCTCATTAGCATTTAAAGGGACATGCACCGAAACGGCTCGCTGTGAACAGAGCTGTTTTTGACTAAATAAAAAGGGTGTTGTTTTACACTTCCATTGAGAAATTTTAACCAAAGTATGTTATAGCTTTTTCATTAAGACCCTAAAGAATCATATCAGCTTGTGGAAAATGGGCATCCGATGACCCCTTTAAGACTGCAAGAGTCAGTGCTGTCCTCTAAACTAACAGTTAAACCAGTGGTTCCCAACCACGTTCCTGGAGGCCCCCCAAAACTGCATGTTTTCCATGTCACCTTAATCAAACACACCTGATTCAGATCATCAGCTCATTAGTAGAGACTCCAAGACCTGAAATGAGTGTGTCAGACAAAGGAGAGATGCAAAATATGCAGTGTTGGGGGGCCTCCAGGAATGTGGTTGGGAACCACTGAGTTAAACAATTAATAACCAGCTTGAGTATGAATAAACTGTGACCAAAGACAATTGCACTGAATTAGAGGAACGAGCAGGAGGAGTTTGAGCTGATGCTCTTCACTGACAGTGAGCTTCATTTATATTGTGAAACTCAAACAGAGGCAGAAATAAACTGATAAATCTCCTGATTCACTTACAGCATCAATTGATTTCCTTTAAAATTGCATTTTTGGGGGGGGGGTTCATGCCACTCAAATAAAGCTAAAGTAGAGAGGAAGAGCCTGAACTAATGACAGATAAATGGATAAAAACAAAGGCAGAGGAAAAGGGGACATTTATCTGGAGTCTCGCTCATAATCAGAGATCATTTACATCACAAAACAGGTTCTGACGTCCCACAAAACAGGGTCCTTCTGGACCTAAAATACTTTGGTACGCCGCGTCTGATGTCACCCACTGATTTATTTGAGAAGCCAGTTTCCCAGCAGCTTCAGAACAGGATTGACAGAGCTAGAAGACTGGGATTGTGATTCATTTTTATATTTCAATAAAATTAAATTATAATGCTTTCACTGTCTGTGTATTTTTTATGCCTTAAGCATTTTCTGACAAAATGCAGAATTTGCCTTTGTCTTGTCATGTATAAAGATAGATAGATAGAAAAAATACATTTATAATAATACTAATAATTACTACTATTAGTAGTAGTAGTATTATATTTAAATATGTTATATATATTAATAATATTTATCATTTTTATATTATATATATATATATATATATATATATATATATATATATATATATATTAATTAATGTACATATTATAATCAATTATTAAATTAATGTATAATGTATAAAGAGATAGACAGACAGATAGTAAAAATACATGTATAATAATAATAATAATAATAATAATAATAATAATAATTTTATTATTATTATTATTATTATTATTAAATATGTAATCATACATATTCACTATTAATTTATTCATTAATTTATTTATTATTCAAGTAATGTTACTTAATTATTATTTATACATTTCTGAAATATTCAGCCACATAATAACATTATTTTCTGAGTGTGTTTGTATGCACATTACATGGCTCTGTTATGGCCCCTAATTGTTTATAATTTGCTGTAACCGATAGTGTAAGGAGAAGTGAAGAAGATCATTATATTACACCTGGCAAAGCGAGCTGGGCGGCCATGTTTGTGTATGGGATCTGCTCAGGTGAACTCCTCAGAGGCTCAGGTGGTTCATCTGAACCTGAAAGAGAGATACGCCGCATATTTCAACAGAGAAATGACACTCGGCACAGAGATAATTAAATTTCCACTCATCCCAGCCACCTTTCCAGCCTTTATGGAGATTAATTACGCTCACCATACACATATACACACACTGGCATTCTTTCATATACACACACACACACACACACACACACACACACACGGTGATAGCAGCCATTACACTTGACTGGCTCCATGACCACAAACACAAAGAGGCTCGTCGCTCTGATTCTTATCACACATGTTACTTATTCATTCATTTCAGGAGTTTATCAAGCATAAAGCTCACTGTGAGACTAACAGCACCAGGCCAGAGATAAGAGACATTGTACCTTCAGGTGATATTTAGACACAAACCGCAGCTTCATCGCGTGTATTGGGGAATATTAATAGCCTCGTACACCATCCACCAGAAATAAAGCTAAACCTCCAGCAGACCTGCTGTCTAATACAGTTCAGGGCTGCTGCTTTGATTTACTGCACCTTGTCATATCACAAAAACATACAACCCGATTTCCGGAAATGTACTTGGGACGTTTTTTAAATTTGAATAAAATGAAAACTAAAAGACTTTCAAATCCCATGAGCCAACATTTTATTCACAATAGAACACAGATAACATAACAAATGTTTAAACCGAGAAATTTTACACTTTTATCCACTAAATGAGCTCATTTCAAATTTGATGCCTGCTACAGGTCTCAAAAAAGTTGGCACAGGGGCAACAAAGGGCTGAAAAAGCAAGAAATTTTGAAAAGATTCAGCTGGGCGAACATCTAGCAGCTAATTAAGTTGTAACATAAAAGGGATGTCTTAGAAAGGCAGAGTCTCTCAGAAGTAAAGATGGGCAGAGGCTCTCCAATCTGTGAAAGAGTGCGTAAAAAGATTGTGGAATACTTTAAAAACAACGTTCCTCAATATCAAATTGCAAAAGCTTTGCAAATCTCATCATCTACAGTGCATAACATCCTCAACAGATTCAGAGAAACTTAAGAAACCTCTGTGCATAAGGAACAAGTTCGAAGACCTTTGTTGGATGCCCGTGGTCTTCGGGCCCTCAGACGACACTGCATCACTCATCAGCATGATTCTGTCATTGACATTACTAAATGGGCCAAGGAATACTTCCAAAAACCACTGTCGGTAAACACAATCCACCGGTGCAATCTGCAGATGCCAGCTAAAGCTCTATCATGCAAAAAGGAAGTCATATGTGAACATGGTCCAGGAGTGCCGTCGTGTTCTGTGGGCCAAGGCTCATTTAAAATTTCAAAGTGGAAAAGTGTTCTATGGTCAGACTAGTCCAAATTTGACATTCTTGTTGGAAATCAAGAAAACGCCATGTCCTCCGGGCTAAAGAGGAGGGAGACCTTCCAGCGTTTTATCAGCGTTAAGTTCAAAAGTTGTTCAGTTGTGAAAAAGGCCCACCCGAAGTTGTACTTCCTTCGCCAGCTGAGGAAATTCAACCTGCCACAGGAGCTCTTGAAACAGTTCTACTCCACCATCATTGAATCCGTCCTCAGCACTTCAATAACTGTCTGGTTCAGCTCGGCTACCAAATCTGACCTCAGAAGACTACGGAGGGTAGTCCGGACTGCTGAGCGAATCATTGGTACAACCCTCCCCACTCTCCAAGAACTGTACTTATCCAGAGTGAGCAAAAGGACTGGCAAAATCACTCTGGACCCCTCACATCCAGCACACTCCCTCTTTGAACTGTTACCGTCTGGTCGACGCTACAGAGCTCTGAGCACCAGAACGACCAGACACAGGAACAGTTTCTTCCCTCAGGCAATCCATCTCATGAACATTTGAACTCTTAACAATAAACATGAAACACAACACTATAATACTTTTTATTTTTTATTTAACACACACTTATTACATTTCAAATTTGCACCTAACATACCTGTACATCCTGAATTGTCTATTTTGTATATTGTGTTTGTGCTTTTTTGCATATTGTCCATTTTGTATATTTGTACATTATATTATTATATATATTATTTATTTTTTTATATTATTATTATTATTTTTTTTTATATTATCTGTGTCCTGTCTTGTCACTGTCATTCTGTTGCACTGTGGAGCTACTGTCACAAAAACAAATTCCTCGTATGTGCAAACATACCTGGCAATAAAGCTAATTCTGATTCTGATTCTGAAAAGCCAGCATCTCTGATGGTAGGGGGGTGCATAAGTGCATACGGTATGGGCAGCTTGAATGTTTTAGAAGGCACTATGAATGCTGAAAGGTATATAAAGGTTTTAGAGCAACATATGCTCCCCTCCAGACGACGTCTATTTCAGGGAAGGCCTTGTGTATTTCAGCAGGACAATGTAAAACCACATACTGCAGCTATTACAACAGCATGGTTTTGTAGTAGAAGAGTCCGGGTGCTGAACTGGCCTGCCTGCAGTCCAGATCTTTCACCTATAGAGAACATTTTGTGCATCATTAACGAAAAATACGTCAAAGATGACCACGAACTCTTCAGCAGCTGGAAACTTATATCAGGCAAGAATGGGACCAAATTCCAACACCAAAACTCCAGAAACTCATAACATCGATGCCCAGACATCTTCAAACTGTTTTGAAAAGAAGAGGAGATGCTACACCATGGTAAACATGCCCCCAACCCAACTATTTTGAGACCTGTAGCAGGCATTAAATTTGAAATGAGCTCATTTTGTCCATAAAATTGTAAAATTTCTCAGTTTAAACATTTATGTCATCTATTTTCTATTGTGAATAAAATATTGGCTCATGTGATTTGAAAGTCTTTTCATTTTATTCAAATTTAAAAAAAAATGTCCCAACATTTCCGGAATTCGGGTTGTAAAAAAAACACTCTCACTTTATCCACCACAGGTTAAACAGACTAGTCAATGTTTTTGGCCTGTTTTATCCAAGGAGGTATAATAACTGAAGAAAGCTTGTCTTTTAGCAATCAAAAATATCCTCAAAAATACAATTCATAAGCCATGACTTATGAAATAAACTTGTGCCCTCAAAAACGAAATCATTTACTGATGAAAACATCTACAATAATGTAATGAAATAGACAAATAAAGATGTGTTTTAACCACCAGAAAGGTATAGTTAACTGTTGAAACTAACCAGCCAAACAGTGTGCTTTTTATATTTCTGCTGAACACAAAAGATGATATTATGAAGAATGTTGGTAACAAAACAGTTGACAGTAGCCAATGACTTTCATAAAGTGGAAAAAAAATAAAAATACTATAGCATCAGCTGTTTGGTTACCCACATTCTTCAAAATATCTTCTTTTGTGTTCAGTAGAAGAAAGTAAGTCATACAGTTTTGGAACAACGTGAGGGAGAGTAGGAAATGACGACAATTTTTATTTTTGGGTGAACTAAATGTTGACAGTCCATGCAACCAAACGTTTAAAGTAGGGCTGCAATAACTAATTGATAAAATCGATTATTATCGATAAGGAAAATCATAGACAACGATTCTCATTATCGATTAGTCGGGTCTGCCCACAGTGCACGTCCAACTTCAGCCGCTCACGTCAAATTAACGTTACAGCACTGAATAACACATTTCTATGGCCAAAATGCATCTAAAAATAGTGGAAGAAACAGAATGAGATACTGCAGGAGAAGTACGTGATCCAAGCGGCCCAAAACATGAGAATTGTTTATTTTAAGCTTTAAGCTAATGCATAAGCGTAATGGCTTGCCTTGTCAGGCGCTTTGACAGATGCGTGTGTGTCCTCAGCGCAAAAACTTTGTTTACGGTCATATCCTTATCTGTAAATGTCACAAATTCACGCGAGCATTTCCATTTTTACATAAAGTTCCGTCCTGACAGTCTGTGTTAAGTTTAGCGCCGGCGCGGCGGACGCGTGAACGCTCGTCAGAGAGGGATTAATATTCAGCGCAAAAACATTCATTGTGCTGAAATAACTGTTGTTGAACGTTAAATTAAGGTTTAAAAGTCAACATGTAGTGCATGTATTTTATGAGTAGGAACTGTAAAGGGATAACCGCGTATAGATGTCTGAACATACATATCAGATGCTTCATAGCCCCCTTTTACATGATAAAGAAATTACAGTAAACGTGACTGTGATCAAAAAGATGGTTAACACTAAGTTTGTGTTTTTATTCGTCTTTATTTTTATTATTATCTTATTTTTTGATGAAGATATTTAAACTATAGGCCTATATACAGTGCTTAACAAATTTATGTATTTAAGGTTTATAACAAATAGTGTAAGCTTTGTGCCACTGCTGCTCTAAACTAACAGTATTGGTGTTTACTAAAATAATTTTTTAGCCATCTGTATTTGTAATCTCTTTAGTAACAGTAGCCCATTTCTAATGCTATAATATAATTATTTCTATTATCTATGAAAGATTTTTTCAGATACCCAATTACAGTCAAAAAGTAGCTAAACAATGCCAGCAAGAATGCACGCTGTTATGAAAGGCAGGAGGCTATTTTTTTTTTATTATGTGAATAAATATTTAGTTGTTTCAGTTTGTTATTTGCCCAATAAATGACAATACCATTTTTAGATTTAAACAATTCTTTGACAGATTCCTAAAATATTTGTGTTTTCTCTTTATTATGACAGGTGGTCTAATAAATTGTTAAGCACTGTATGTTTTCATAGCATTCAGTTGACACGTTTGTTTGAAGGACATTGGGCAGAATGTGGAAGTGTTTTTGTCAATAAAATTTAAAAAAAAAAAAGAAAATTTAGCTTTTTATCCGATTAATAGAAAAAATAATCGGCCAACTAATCGATTATCAAAATAATCGTTAGTTGCAGCCCTACTTTAAAGATCCAAAAAGGTCATAGAGATGTCATAAAACTAATTCATATAAATCCAGTGGTTTTATCCAAGCCTTGGATATGACCACTTTATATGATGATTTAAATATTTGATTTTTTTTCATGAAAGCACATAGAGAAAACTTTAAAACTCAAATGTTCATACATCATGCACATATACATTTGAGTGTTTACCATATTTGATGTACTGATCTATGTGTGTGTGTTGATCATTGTTTATATGTGAATAAAATCTTAAATTAATCTGTTCATTATATAAAACAATAATATCTCTTCACCAAACTTGGATTAAACCACTTGACTGATATGTATTAGTTTGTGTGGTCTTTCTGGATCTTCAAAGTTTTGATTTCCTGGACTTTCAGTGGAGGGACAGAAACTTCAAGTTTCATTAGAAATATCTTTTTTGTGTGTTTGTTTCCATTTGTTTTCAATTCTTTAAGTGTTGGCCAGAAGCTAATAAAAATAAGTAATTATTATACAACTCAATCAAATTTAATACCAAATTTATATTGTATTAAATATATCCTACAACAACAAATGGGTTAAACTGTTGACATCATTTCAACAATTTTCACTCAGAAATTGCTAGTAAATTGAGAAAAATATACAAAGAAATGACAACACATTGAATTAAACATAAAATTTTAAAAGTAGAAATATTATTTTCTTGTAAAACATACTCCAGTAATCTTTTGGTTTTTTTTTGTTTGGTTTTTTTTTTCCCAAAAAAAAAAAAAAAAAAAAAAAAAAAAAAAATCACACAAATGGTAGCCATTGACTTCCGTTGTTTTTTTTTGTTTGTTTGTTTGTTTTTTTTCTTCATACTATGGAAGTCAGTGGCTACCAGCAACTATTTGATTCCCAACATTATTCAAAATATCTTTTGTGTTCAAAAGAAGAAAGAAACTGATACAGTTTTGGAACAACTTGAAGACGAAAATGTAAATGTCAACATTTTTGGGTGAACTATCACTTTAAACATGAAAAGAAGTTAATAGTATTTTCTTGTAAAACATATTCCAGTAATCCTTGTTTTATCTACAAATTCAATTTTACATTGCACAAATGGAACATTGATGGATTCTCCTTTAAGGAAAACAAAAAAAAAAACAACATGTTTGACAATCGAAAAAAAAGAAAGAAAGAAAAAACACAACAACTTTGCAGCGTGTACAAAAATTGTTTTATTTACTTCTTGCAGCCAAAGAACTGGACCAAATCTTGGCCTTACACCTCCAAACATCTTATAAAGAAACCAGACACGACTATTTCTTCCTATGAGGATGAGGTTTACCCCCCCCCCAAAAAAATCTCCTGTAAACAAATGAACCAATCCAACACACTCTTTGGACTGACATTGCTATTCTCAATGCTTTTAAACCAGAACGCTCTCCTATCACTCACACATAAAGCACAACAAGAGGCATTCAGAGCACTTGTGCTTTGTGTTGTACGACAGCTGGATCTTTCATCTGCAGCAGAAAGTCTACGGACTGAAGGTACAACATCACACGAGCACAAAAGAAACAAGTTCTGCTTCTGCAAAAGCCGCTCTGGCAGCCCGCAGGAGAGACAGAGGAGAGCAGAAAGGTAGCAATCAATATTGAAACACAGAAATTAAGCATTTAAATCACTAATTAGGGAGTAGACTGCTCTTCACACCTGTACGGCGTTAAGCTTGCCAGCATCACACATCTGTCTGTGCGCACCTGCCAAACACCTGCCTCCAGCTCAATGCTGCCTGATTACAGTGCTCTCGCTCATTACTGCCTCCGCATGCACAAACGCTGATCCCAGAGCAGCTGTCTGCAGAAAGAGCGCACCGTTCACGTGCATGCACTGATCCCGGAGCAGCGGATTCACATGGATGCCTCCTTTATGCCCCGGTTCCTGCTCTTCACTCGTAAGGCCGGAGCAGACGGATTATGTCCCGGATCACAGCTCGCTCTCTCTCTCTCTCGCACTTCCACCAAATTCCTCCCTGTGCGATTTGCATATGTAATTTCGGAAGCTGAAGGGGTGATAGGGGAGCGTGTCTTTCTTTTCTTCACCTCTCCACATCTTTTTTTTCCCTCTCTCCCACCTGTCACCATAAAACCTTTCTTCGCTCTGTTCTGCTGCCGGAGCTCAACACTTTACATTATGTTCAGGCGATGGAAGAAAATGCCGCTCTTCAGCGAGCGTGCGATTGAAGTCGCATCTGAACGGGAAACTTGGATGACTGCATTCGGCATGACGGCCAACATCATTGTAGTCTAGAAAACCAAACATTCGTCAATCAATGCATCTGTACTCTAGAATACTTACAGTTTATCAAGCAGCCCTCTTCAGTTCAATAGCGCTTTCACAATGAATACGGTTTCAAAGCATCAACCAACGCTTCTACTCTAGAAAATGAACTACAGAAAGTCATTCATCAACATTTCTACTCTAAAATGCAAAACAATTCATTAATTGTGTGATCTAGAACACTTGACATCCATCAGCTAACACCAGTTCACTATAGGATACTAACTATTCACCATCTAACACCTTCTATATGCTAGAACCATTCATCTAAACCAAAGTGGATCTCAACAAACTTCTAAAGGGGCCACATAATGACTTGAATGTTTTAATTCATTCACCTAATAAATAAATAAATAAATAAATAAATAAATTTTATTTAAAAAAAATGTATTTATTCATTCATTTAAATATATATATATATATATATATATATATATATATATATACACACATACACACACACATACACAGGTGCATCTCAAATTAGAATGTCGTGGAAAAGTTCATTTATTTCAATAATTCAACTCAAATTGTGAAACTCGTGTATTAAATAAATTCAGTGCACACAGACTGAAGTAGTTTAAGTCTTTGGTTATTTTAATTGTGATGATTTGCTCACATTTAACACAAGGAGGGTAAGCCACAAACATTCATTGCCAAAGAAGCTGGCTGTTCACAGAGTGCTGTATCCAAGCATGTTAACAGAAAGTTGAGTGGAAGGAAAAAGTGTGGAAGAAAAAGATGCACAACCAACCGAGAGAACCGCAGGCTTATGAGGATTGTCAAGCAAAATCGATTCAAGAATTTGAGTGAACTTCACAAGGAATGGACTGAGGCTGGGGTCAAGGCATCAAGAGCCACCACACACAGACATGTCAAGGAATTTGGCTACAGTTGTCGTATTCCTCTTGTTAAGCCACTCCTGAACCACAGACAACGTCAGAGGCGTCTTACCTGGGCTAAGGAGAAGAAGAACTGGACTGTTGCCCAGTGGTCCAAAGTCCTCTTTTCAGATGAGAGCAAGTTTTGTATTTCATTTGGAAACCAAGGTCCTAGAGTCTGGAGGAAGGGTGGAGAAGCTCATAGCCCAAGTTGCTTGAAGTCCAGTGTTAAGTTTCCACAGTCTGTGATGATTTGGGGTGCAATGTCATCTGCTGGTGTTGGTCCATTGTGTTTTTTGAAAACCAAAGTCACTGCACCCGTTTACCAAGAAATTTTGGAGCACTTCGTGCTTCCTTCTGCTGACCAGCTTTTTAAAGATGCTGATTTCATTTTCCAGCAGGATTTGGCACCTGCCCACACTGCCAAAAGCACCAAAAGTTGGTTAAATGACCATGGTGTTGGTGTGCTTGACTGGCCAGCAAACTCACCAGACCTGAACCCCATAGAGAATCTATGGGGTATTGTCAAGAGGAAAATGAGAAACAAGAGACCAAAAAATGCAGATGAGCTGAAGGCCACTGTCAAAGAAACCTGGGCTTCCATACCACCTCAGCAGTGCCACAAACTGATCACCTCCATGCCACGCCAAATTGAGGCAGTAATTAAAGCAATAGGAGCCCCTACCAAGTATTGAGTACATATACAGTGAATGAACACTCAATTCACTAAATTCACTAAAAAGGTTTTTTTTTTTTTTTTATTGGTCTTATGAAGTATTCTAATTTGTTGAGATAGTGAATTGGTGGGTTTTTGTTAAATGTGAGCCAAAATCATCACAATTAAAAGAACCAAAGACTTAAACTACTTCAGTCTGTGTGCATTGAATTTATTTAATACATGAGTTTCACAATTTGAGTTGAATTACTGAAATAAATGAACTTTTCCATGACATTCTAATTTATTGAGATGCACCTGTATATATTTTTTTAATTTTTATGTATTCACTCAATTTATTTCTTAATAATTGATTTATTTCAATTTATTTCTTAAGAAATAAATATATCTTATATATTTATTCATTCATTTACATTAACTTTTTATTTTTTTCATTATTTACTTGCTTAATTTTTAAAAGGTTTATTTATTCATTCATTCATCAAATAAATATCTTTATAATCTTAGTTAACTATATTAAAATACTAAAATGTAAACTGACATATTTTGTTTTATCTTTTTGTGCATCAACAAGTGTTGCTTTTATTGAAGAACACAGTTATTTAAACTTCTTAAATCACAAAATCAATCATAGTTACTTTAATTTATAGTTTAATCTAGTGAAACTTCTAGTTTATGTTAATTAAAATGTTAAAAATAGCCACTGGCCCACTGCTCTAGAATTACCCATTACTACTTGCATTCTAGAACACTAACCATTCATCCGTACTCGAGCACAATTCGTCAGTTGACACCCTTGGCATTCTAAAACACTAGAAATATAATTTTAATGAAATCTGTATAACTTTCTTCTTGCAAATAGTATATGTTGCATAATAGCTGAATAATTCACTTATTGTAAATGTTCTTTTTGTAAATAGAAAATTTAACATTCAATGAAAAATATAAGTATTTCTAGAAAAAAAATAATAATAATTATATATAATTGATAATAATTTTGTTGTGAGGCCAGTGAAAATGTTAACTATAGTCTAGCTAAAAAAAAATTAAAAAAAGTCCTTATTGTTTATCCCTGACTTCCGTGCTCTAGAATGGCATTCATTAACCAACACCTTTGCAGTCCACAGTTCATCAGTCAACTTCACTGTGATACAGTGACCGTCCATCACTCAACGCTGCTATACTCTAAAACATGAATCAGTAGCACCTGTGCGCTTAAGAACACTAACAACTCATCGACCAATGCCAGTTCGCTCTAGAACACAGTTCATTACTTCCAGTTGTCTAGAACAACACCGCAGATGCTCTAGAACGTCCTAAACCTCTGATTCTAGAACATCATTCAGGATTAATTTTACTGTAGCTTTATACACACACAACCATTTGTGACCCTGGACCACAAAACCAGTCTCAAGTCGCTGGGGTATATTTGTAGCAATAGCCCAAAATACATTGTATGGATTCAAATTATCGATTTTTTTTTTATGGCAAAAATCATTAGGATATTAGGTAAAGATCATGTTCCATGAAGATATTTTGTAAATTTCTTACCGTAAATATATCAAAACTTCATTTTTGATTAGTAATATGCATTGCTAAGAACTTCATTTGGACAACTTTAAAGGTGATTTTCTCAATATTTAGAATTTTTTTTTGCACCCTCAGTTTCCAGATTTTCAAATAGTTGTATCTCAGCCAAATATTGTCCTATCCTAACAAACCATACATCAATGGAAAGCTCATTTATTCAGCTTTCCACTGATGTATAAATCTCAATTTCGAAAAACTGACACTTAAGACTGGTTTTGTGGTCCAGGGTCACATTTGTCCAAAACGTGGACTGCTTGTGTGTGTGTGTGTGTGTGTGTGTGTGAGAGAGAGAGTGTGAGTGAGAGAGAGAGAGAGAGAGAGAGACAGACCTATAAAAAGAGAGGTTGAGACGTATACGGGAGGCTTAGAGGAAGTCACCCTCCTCCTCCTCCCACAATCTAATAGGATCATTCTCATTCTGTTGGAGCTGTTCAGCAGTTACCGGATCACCATCTGTGTGTGTGTAAACCTGAGTCATTCGAGAGCTCCGCTCGGCAAGGTACAGCAGCTCCTCTAATGACTCTTAATCTTTTCTTTAATTAAATCGTGCAACCAACCTGAAAAATCTATCTTAATGCAAATGAGCAGGGCCCTTTTTGGCATTTGCTCACCGTAATGCACTAATAAGGTTAATTTAATAAAAATCTGTTCCAGTTTTTACAGATAATTGTATGTTTTCTTGATCTATTTTGCGTTTGTTTGCGTGCGTGTTCGTGGCTTTGAGGAGATCTGTGTGATCCCTGTGGCGCGCCGCTGCCGATATTTCAGGCGGAGGCCTTTTTAAACAGTCTTCATTGCGGAGGAAAAAACGCAGGTCTCTGTAGAGCTCGTTTGCGCAGCCGGAGCGCTGTAACCTGTGGAAACAGATCTAAGACCTTCGCTGTCTGCCCTGCTCATTACGGACCACTTTCCCCACAGCGCCACAACATTACACCTTCTATAAATATGACAAATGCTTTGTTTATTTCATATCATATTCATGAATAATTTAACGTTATCTTGGCTAAGGTGTGAACTAATATGAAAGCCCTGAATTATTAATTTAATATGCGTCGTAGCAGGTGATGTCTAATCTGTACAGCAAACAAGCGCTTCCCCGTGAATACCCAGCATGCACGGCAGGTCGTTGCTCATCTGACGGCTGGCCTGGAGGTTTATAATGAGTCTTACAGTAGAACAGGTTCTTATATTGATCTAAAAAATGAGATGAATCCTTGGCTGGTTAGCATGGGTCATTAAGCCCCTACCGGTTGATAGTATAACTACACCGACTGACTGCAAAGAGCTTCTTTCTCCACTGATGGTAAATTAAAAGTAGCCATGCATTCTGATTAATTAAAGTGCAAATATTTCATTATATTATAAGGCATTTATGGCTGTAGTGATTGCAAAACTGGGTGCCATGCACTTGTCCAGGAGTCCTGTGCCAGCCAAGCAACTGCCATTGACATCAAAATACACACAATGTCAATGAACAAGGCGAATTCAAGCACATTTCTTCTAGAAAAAGATATTTGAGCTTATTGAAGCACTTTAAAACTTGATTTGCATCTTCTGAAGAGCCATCATGTCTCCAACATCTGCCAAGAACACAATGCTAATGTCAATGTAAACACACGCCACATGCAGCTAGAAGACTTTCTGTGATGTTTGGAAGAAACTGCATTTCCACGGAAAGAGAGGAATATTTCAAAAGAGACCCATGAGTTATCTGATTGGCTGTTTCAGTGCTAATTAAATTCTGGTTGCCGTCTCATCAAAGTCTCACTGTAGAGTTCAACTTTCTCACTGCAAGATTTTATGCCAAAAGAAGGCCCAGAAAACACCCATCATGTCCTGATTCAGAGCGTTTCTGGGAAGTGGTAAGATCATAACTCGAGCCGGTGGGCTTGTCAGGTGGAAATGTGTTGAGGTTCAAGCACTGGATTCCGAGCAGGGTGTGATAGAGAAGATCCGGAGACTCTCCCGGCTGAGATGGAGCGTCAGTGCCCTCATGGCTTCTGTAGATTCTGTGAAATGAAGCTCTCCGGAGTCAGAAGGCCTCTGTAGACACCAGCATCCTCAGGAGAGCATTCAGCCCAGCAGAGCTCTAACGCTCCTCTGAAGAGGGAACTAAACTCTGGTGTTTTCCCCTGGACCCACAACGCACAACCTCTTCACACTTCCCCTGCCGTCGGATCTCAGACCCATGGGAGATGCTAGTACATGCTTTAAACTCTATTTCACTCTTAATTTTGTCACGTAATTGTCAGTGAATGAAAGTACATATTCTAAAAATATAGCTGCATTAAATGCATGCAGATTTCTGTAAAAAAAAAATCTGATCTGACAATTAAAAACTCTGATAATTATGAATTGGTGTACAGGTAGGGTTGCAAAGGGGCAAAACATTTCTGGTAAATTTCCAAAAAATGTCTCAAAAGTTTTAAAAAAATTTCAAGAATTTTCTAAAAGTTTTTTTTTTTCTAAAAAATTTGTACATTAAAAAAATGTGCACTGCATTTGTACCACAAAAGTTGTGTCTACACTTTTTAACATTTCGTGAATGCAAGATAAATACATTTATACTGGAATCACAAAGATGCAGCAGTTAATTTACACAGAGCCAAAGCCGCACTAGAGCTGGCATACTTTAGTATGATTTGAATGTGGCATTGCATCTTTATACAGATTTTGGGGGTGGCACGGAGCCTCAAATTCAAATAAAATTAAGGAACTGAATTGGAATTGAAATTGAAATTCTGAATGGCACACAACCATGCAACACACACTGACAGCCACACAAACACATTCTATATGATTATAGACTATGACTAGATGACGTAATATCATCCTCAAATTCATAACTGGCGCTATTAAAGAAAATAATGAATGCAGACAAATAGAAGTCACATCTGCTCTACTACAGAGCTGAAGAAACAGTGTCAGCATGAAAGCACATGGTGAGCATGTTGTTGCAGTTATGCTGCAGTTTCACATATGAGGTTGAGTGCAATATGCGTCAGACAACATATGAAACACACAATGCAGGAAACAAGCTTTCCTCCTGCCGTCCTGCTGGACTCTCAATAATCCGTAATATAATCCTGAATGGAGACTCATGTTCCTGCATTAGTCATTTCAGTCAGAGGGAATTTTAAATCTCCCTCAGACTCTGATTTATCTGTTGTGGCATATGGCTGTTTTCCTTAATATTATCAGTTTGTTGCTGGACAATTTGTTGTAACGGGAAAATTTGGAAGATTTATTCTTGATGTGGATCGCTTACGGCAGACGTTCTACATCCAGATAAAGTGCAACGGTAGAGAATGGACAGACAGACATCTAACAGAGCTCTTACAGGCCCATTATCAAACACTTTTGATTTGTTCACATTGTTCACCCATGAATCTCTTTGACATCTGCCTTTCTGTTCAGCCATGAGATCAACAGAAACTATTTGGATTAAAAACCTGAATTAAATTTGCCAATGCTTGATGACTTATATACAGTATGAGATCTTGATATAGCAATGCCCCGGCAACCACCCAGAATACTTAAGATACCACACAGCAATAAAATAAAAGTAAATAAATAAATAAATAAACAAACACTAAGAACACCCATGAAACCACATATCAATGTGCTCAAAAGAAAAAAAAAAAAACAAACTAAAAACATCTTAGCAGCTGCATAGCAACGCCCTGGCAACCACCCAATACACTCTTGTAACCTCACTGCAATGCAACATAAACCACGGAGAACAATTTAGCAACATCATAGCATCAATGCACTAAAAAAAACACTAAAACTGCAAATTAACAACTGCATAGCAACTCCCTGGCAACCACCCAGAACACTATAGAACTCATAGCAATGCATTAAAACGCTAAAACACCCTAGCAACCAAGTAACAACACCCTGGCAATATAACAAAATGTGCTACTGCTAAACATTACTGAACTGCAAAGCAACGCCCTGCCAACCATAATAATATAGAGTCAAAATAGCATTAGATTTTTTTTTCTACCGTAATTTAAGCCCCAATCATTTTCTTCAAAGATAAAAAATAAATAAAAATGTTTCATTGTGCTACTGTTAATAATTCACCTCATCTACAAGCCTGACTATTTGTGTTAAAATGTTCTCTATAACCATTATAACCATTATATTAAACTTAGGACATCATTTAAAGTGTTATTGAACGCACGGTCTGCAAATGTTACATGTAAACAATTCTCCAGGAAACGCGGGAAACTCCTTTCATAAGAATTAACGTCATCGCACATAAATCATCAGCTTTTCACAAAGTTAATTTTAAGCCAAAAACAGATCAAACTGATTTACAGAGAAAAAAAAAAACAGAAGTTAAAACTTACATGAGCATTTTTTCCTTTTATATTCCTCAGCGCATACTCACTCCGTGTTGTGGGAACTTTGCTTTTGATTCAGATTCGCGATTCTTTTTTTCGAACCTATTTGTCAGATTCAATGAAAAGCATCGACTCAGATGAGTCATTTGTTCTCGAATCGAACATCATTATGAAAAGAAACTTTACAGTATTAAACTGCACGAATTCAGAAACTGAAAAGCTAAAATTAGAGCAGTTAATCAATTTTTGCGCCAAGTGGAAGAAGTAAATTTAAATGTCCATATTATCTGATTGAACAGAATGTGAAACTTTGCCAAAGGGGATTTCTGCGTGTGTGTATATGAGAAAGTGTGTGTTAATTATCGTGTCAGTGTGTTGACCTCAATATCAAAGCTCTCTGAAGGTATGTTGAGAGGCATGGAGGATAACCAGCGGATTAAATTGGAGTATTTTCAAACGACCGGGACACATTAGTTTAAGGGCAGAATTACTTTTATAACACAGTAAGTGCAGATTACATGAAAGAGACAAGCTCTGTTCCAAAACCTAATGAACTACCTACTGCCTAGATAGACAGCAGCCTTCTAATGCATTATTTAAAGTGAAGAGCACTAAACTCAGCTTACAATGGATTCCAATAGAGTTTGGTGTTAAAATGCTTCTAAGCTAAAGACACCAAGGTCCCTTTATGGCAAGTTCACTCGTGGCCATCTTGGTAATGCTATTTTCTCCAAAAGTGTACATGTTTTGAATCGTCATTGGTATCATAAATTCTTCTCAAATCACACTAAAAATGCTATTTTCTGGTTGGCCCAGTTAATAATACACACTGCATTGGAGCCAAAACAAGGTAACTTAGAAGGCAGCATTATTATGATGACTACATTTTGGAACAGACTTTGTGTTGAAATTGCATCTATAATGGCTTAAAATGCCAGCTAGGTAGGCACCTGAATAGATTTGGAGCAGAGCTGGAGAGAGAGAGTCTGTGAGCTGGGACGCGTCTCGCATGTGCTTTACAGCACGCTTGATTGTAAGACCCACAAATGTGATTATTATGGTGTGTGAAGTCGTCTTGAGGATTAATGTTGTATTTTCTCAGGTTTAAAAGCAGCTGTTACCTGGTTCAACCTCTTCAGCGCTGATTAAGGTCGTTTCAGAGGTGGAGCTACAAGCGTACCTGCCACTTTATAACCTTTTATAAAGCTCTTCGCCTTAATCTGCCTTCACAGGCTGAGAAATTTACACATCCTCACATTACTTGGCTGTCGTCCGACATCAACCAGTGTTCCAGGAGGTGTGTGTTCATGTGTGTGTGTGTATGTGTGATTCACGAATTGTCTTCATGAGTTTGAATTTGAAGCGGCACACAGGATGTTGAATTGGGATGACAGGAAGAGGAATTTACAGCACTGTGGTTCGAACAAATTCAACACAGTCACTCAAGAGGAATTTCATTAGTCCAACATAACAACAAAATAGGCCAGAGCAGAAATTTTATGTTTTGTGTTTTCTATACTGCAAGCAGTTCATGTTGTTTTGGTGCATTCAAGTCGTCTTGAGAAGTTTATATTTATGACTAGTTTGTATAGTTTATATATAAGTTTATATTTATGATTATGATGTCAGGTGCATTCAGATCACTTTGGTCAGTGCAAAATGGCGATAGAACTTTTTTTTTTAATTCTACATCTGCAAAATGATAAATAAAGAGCACATTTGGTGTGTCTTTGCTTTTTATTGTTTTAATTAAATTTATGAAGCTGCTGTAAACTGAATCATTATATATTCTCATAATTGCAGAGTACTATCATATTTCATGCATGCAACTTAGCTAATTTTATTGTAAACGAAAAAAGAAAATCCACAGTTTCCCACTTTAACTACAAATTTGTGCTGCTGCTCATGTGCATTTAACTTCATGTAGCATTTAAATATGATTTTTACAACTTGAATGCACCATTTGGCTGAAGTTTGAAGATGTTGGGATGAATTAGAGCATTGTGGGTAATTAAGTATTCTTCCACCATGGTTAGTAAAATTAATGTTTATGTTGAAATCTATATAAATTTGCATTGACATTTATTAATTTTGCTGAAGGTCTGTATAGTGGATGTTGAATTGCATGACAGGAAGAGGAAT
Source organism: Spinibarbus caldwelli (assembly GCA_039654775.1). Classification (NCBI taxonomy): domain Eukaryota; kingdom Metazoa; phylum Chordata; class Actinopteri; order Cypriniformes; family Cyprinidae; genus Spinibarbus; species Spinibarbus caldwelli. The sequence goes on along the minus strand of CM077236.1, from coordinate 1,614,630 downwards.
TTACTCCATTGCAATTCGCACAAATTCAACACAGTCACTCAAGAGGAATTTTATTAGTCCAACATAACAACAAAATAGGCCAGAACAGAAATTGTATATGTTGTGTTGGTGCGATCAAGTCCTCTTGATAAGTTTATATTTATGACATGAGAAGTCATATGATGTCAGGTGCATTCAGATCATTCAGGTCAGTGCAAGATGGCGATATACACTCTTAAAAATAAAGGTGCTTCAAAAGGTTCTTCAAGCGATGCCATAGAAGAACCATTTTTGGTTCCACAAAGAACCATTCAATCAAAGGTTCTTTAAAGAACCATCTCTTGCTTACATTTTTATAATCTGAAGAACTTTATACGCCACAAAGAACCTTTTGTGAAACAGAAAGGTTCTTCAGATGTTAAAGGTTCTTTATGGAACCATTTAGACAAAAAGGTTCTTCTATGGCATCGTGAAGCACCTTTATTTTTAAGAGTGTACCTGTCACGTCTTTGGTCTTGTTTTGCCCTGAGTTCTTCCTGTGTTTCCTTATTTGGTCACCTTCCTGTCCTTGTTTAGTTTCATTGATTAATCCCCTGCACCTGTGTTTTGTAATTATCCTGTGTATTTAGTTCCTGCCTGTTCAGTTCTCATTTGTCTGGTCTACTTGTTACTTGTGCTCCTGTTTCGTCAATAAAGACGGTTTAAGTTTACTCATGCCTCTTGCATTCTCCCTGCTTCTGCGAGTGTGACAATACCTTTCCTTTTTTTTAATTCTACCTCTACAAATGATAGATAAAGAACACATTTGGTGTGTTTTTACTTTTTATTGTTTTTATTCAATTTATGAAGGTGCTGTAAACTGAACTCATTATATATATTCTCATAATTGTAAAGTACTATCCTATTTCGTACATGCAACTTAGCCAATTTTATTGTAAACGAAAAAAGAAAATCCAGAGTTTCCCACTTTAACTACAAAGTTGTGCTGCCGCTCATGTGCATTTAACTTATAAACATGATCTTTACAATGTAACTTGAATGCACTATTTGGCTGAATTTTGAAGATGCTGGGATAAATTAGAGCATTCTGGGAAAGAAATTCTTCCATCATGGCCCATAAATTGAAAGTCTGTTAGGTTTTTTTCAACTGCTTACACACATTTTCAAAACTTTGCCTCTTTTTTTAAAACTTTACACACAAATCCAAGAATTGCACACACAAAATGCAAAATGCCTCATATTTCTTGCAAAATGAAGCACTGCATTCAAAATATCACAAATACATCTCAAAAGCAAACATTTGCAAACATCTTTGCCATGATATTAATTCCTTTTAGATTTTAGTGTGTTACATAAAGAATTGTGTGTTGTGTTTTGCAAAAAGTGTTTTATGAAATTGAAAACTGAGTCAAAGGCTGAGAATTAGTGTCTTTGCAGATTTGGTGTGTGCTTCTGCTGTTTGAGTGTCAGCTTTCAGAAACTGTATGACAAGTAAAGATTTTGTGTGTAAGCAGTTGAAAAAAAAAACTGTAAATATAATGCGATCTTTATAAATTTGCATGCACATTTATTAATTTTGCACAAGCTCTATTTTGTGTATGTTTTTGAGCAATCCATACAGAAAAATGAAATGTATTATTATAAACTTCACTTGCAGCTGTTATTTGGTTTCTTTGAAGTTCATTCCATTTTAATTCCTCAAATTTACTTTTCTGCATCCTGTTTGCTACCTCAATTCAAATTCAGGCATTGTTAATTCGATTCTGAATGGCGCACAGCCCTGGAGCGCCTGCATGTGTGTGTGTATAATAGGTAAATCACCGCCCGTATCCCAGCATGCTCCCTGGTGGCGTGGGGCCTGGCAGCAGGCGTCTCGTGTCAGCCGTGTAGCATGGCAACAGCATGTCAGCTACGGCTACGACAACCGCTCTCCCGACGACCGAAAAAGACATCCGTCAATGTCTCGTTGGTGTGTGATTCCTGCGTTGGGATTTGCCGCTTGCGAAGATTCTATCCACAGGTCTAATCAAAAATCTACAGCTGAAGGAGGATGAGGGGAGATTTATAACGATGAATACAGTGAGACGGTTACCGTTGGCTTTTCTCTCCGGGCCGTGCGCTCCCTCGCTGTCTTCCTCTGAATAAAATGGTGAGGACACCGGCAGCATCTCTGCCATGAAGTTGTGCCGATCGCACCTTCGGTAATAAGCAGCTTTAGCTCCAGAATAACAGCAAAGCCCCCTGCTATCAGTCTCACTCATTCACAGCTAGCTAACAGGGTGAGAGAGAGAGAGAGAGAAAGACAGAGGAAGAGAAGGGCGCTGTGGAACATTCCTGATTAAAAGGGGAAAGACAGCAGCAATTAGGCCCAGACAACAGCACTTCTTTAAAGAAATAATCACCCAAAAATGACAACTCTGTCATCATTTACTCACACCTCATGTCGTTCCCAACCCGCATGACTTTCATTCAGCTCTGAAATTGACTAAAACGTCTACATGAAACACAAAAGGTGGCTATTTGAAGAAGATGAATGATGTCTGAAAACTGCACTCTAAAAAATGCTGGGTTAAATACAACCCAGTGCTTGGTGAAATATGGACAAACCCAGCAATTGGGTTGTTTTGACCCAGCAGTTGGGTTACTACCCAGAAGGTTTGGTTAAACATTTAACCCAACCACTGGGTCAAAACAACGCAGTTGCTGGGTTTGTCCATATTTCACCCAGCACTGGGTTGTATTTAACCCAGCATTTTTTAGAGTGTGGGTTTCACCGAAATGCATATTGTAGAAGTGGTTCAAAAAGTGGTCCATACAGCTAATGCTCTATATTACAAGTCTTCAGAGGTCATATGATGCTGATTGTGTGAGGAAAATAACCAAATTTAAGTTGTTATTCTTTGAAAAATCATATCAAATATGATATCATTAGACACACTGTGTCAGGTAAGACAGGCAAGAAAAAATGACATTTGGAGTTAATGGTGTTAATGCTCCGTTTCTGTAGTTTATACAACTTTTTTGTCCGTTTCAGAGCTGCAGCAGAGATTTTAATGTAACAGAAGATTAGATTTGGAATATAGTGCATTAATCATTGGACATTAATCGTTGGGCATCGTTTATAAAGACATGTAGAATGAGCCTAAATGTGAACATTATCAAATTGTCATACAAAAAAATGTTATTAAATATAATAATATAATATAATAATATAATTTAGTATCACATGTTCATGTTCATAGTTCTGACGTTGGTTAATGGTCACATGACATGCAGGCAAACAAAACATTTGATGTTTTAGTAAGTGTTTTATTTTGATTGATGTTATTTTAAATGTTTTATTTTATTTTACATTTTTATGATTTGATGAATTATTAACTATTCATTAAACTCATGAACCCCAGCTTGGGAACCCTTGAAATAATGTAATGTTTATCGTGCTTCATGTCATTAATAGAATAGAATATATTTTCTTACTCTTTGTATTTTTACTGTATATCAATATGGTATAAGATTATCCTATTTAAAAGCAATGCGATAAGAGTTAGATAAAAATAATCTAAAAGTAATCAAAAAGTAGTCTGATTTCAGTGATGTCATTATCACAAAGCTGCCCAGATGTTGCTCATGTGTACATATAGTAATATTAATGCATATTCTAATTAATGCATATTGTCAGTCTGTCTTTACATTTTAATAAACAGTGTTGCATTATTTTAATTACTGGTATATATGTAAAAAGTATGAACACATGCTCTTCAGTTGCTGTATGCATAAGAACATTTTCACGTCAATATTTGTCTTTATAAATCCCGATTTGTTCCTCACTTTTGATATAGGATGAAATCCAAGGAATTTAGGATCAAACCTAGCTGTACGTGTGTTTTATGAATGAGGCCCAGTTCTCATTCTCTTTCAGTACATTGAGAAGAGCAACCAGGATATTCTTCAAAAATTCAACTTTGCTATTGCATAGAAGAAAGGGATTTGGAACAACATGCGAGTGAGTAAATGAAGACAGAATTTCCATTTTTGGGCGAACTATTGCTCAAACTGAGTCTTATCTACACATACACTGCCTGCATGCCACAAAAAACACTGGTGCCAAAATTCATTTTTCATGTGTTTCTGTGGATAAAAGCCACATGCAAGTAAGAGTGATTTCACCAGGACGGAGCTTTAATTCAGAGAGTCCTCTGAAGGAGAAATGCATGAGATGGAAAAATAAATAAATATGATGATAAACAGCTTTGCGTTAGCTCAGGTTTATGAGTACTTATGTAAATGCCCGAATACCTGGATTACCGTTTATAATCTGCTTATGGAGAGACCACACACACACACACACACACACACACACACACACAGAGAACGTACTGCAATGACAGGTGTTTCTGTACTAGCGTCTATTACAAAAGCTTACGAGTCACTGAACCCAGACAGATATGAACACACGCACATATTAGTTCTCATTTTATTTGGGTATGGTGTATATTTGTTCAATTTTGAGACAACTTTGCATCAGTGAGTTGTGTGTGTTTACAGTATAACATACTACTCTTACTATTTTAACCATATCTTTATAAGGCAGAAATGATAAGAGTAGTGCACTAGTCTTAATTCAGCTCACACCTCCAGAAAAGTCCTAACCCTTGGACCTGTAAACGTTTCCACGCTTTAGGGTTTTTGCCTAGATGACAGCAGATCATAGCACTTGCCAAGGTCATGGGTTTGATTCCCAGGGAATGCATACATCAAGAAGATGTGTAGATCTTAATGTAAGATGCTATTTTATTTTATTACTTTTTTATTTAATTTTATTATTTTACTCTTTAAGCTTTAACAAATATTCAAAAGCGAGAAAAGTTTTTGCATTTTATTTTTTATTTATATTTTTGAATATTTTAAAATATACAATCACAGTTATATACACTATGATTTTAAATGTTTTTAAAAGAAGTCTCTTCTGCTCACCGAGGCTGCATTTATTTGATAAAAATGTCTATGTGAATATCTGTTAAACTGTAATTTATTTCTGTGATGCGCAGCTGAATTTTCAGCATCATTACTCCAGTCTTCAGTGTCACATGATCCTTCAGAAATCATTCTAATATGCTGATTTGCTGCTCAAGAAACATTTCTGATTATTATCAATGTTGAAAAAAGTTGTGCTGCCCAATATTTTTGTGGAAACCATGATGTAATAGAAAAGTTTGGTGTAAGACTTCAAAAAATAAATAATAATAAAAGAGAAAGAGAAAAAAAGAAAGAAATAAAAAATACTTTTATTCCGAAAGGATGCATTAAATTGATCAAAAGTGACAGTAAAGACATTTATAATGTTACAAAATATTTCTATTTCAAATAAATGCTGTTCTTTTGAATTTTCTATCAAAGAATCCTGAAAAATAAAATGTTTCCACAAAAATATCTATAAAAAAATATCCTCTTCTTCTTTTGAGATCATGTTTTGTAATTCTAAGACTAAAAACGTCAGATTGTTCTTCATGTGCTGTGACTTTTCTAACTGATCAGAATCATGGCTTTAGTGGACTATCAAATCTAAGAAACAAACACGCATTTGATATATTTTCCCCCAGAATGATGCCTGTGACAGTCAGAGTCACACTGTTTTACAGTCTTCTGCTTTATTAAAGGCTGAATCAGCCACTACACTCTGATTGAATTTCTTTTCTTGATAAAATTTGTAATCACTGAGGGAAGCAGTCGTAGAGTAAGCCCTGTCTTTGCGTTTGCTTTTTAAAGTCATTGAGTTTCTCATTGATTGTCAGAGTGTTTTCAGGAGGTGTGCTGTGAAGGAGTGTAGTACAGATATCAGAGCGACTCTCTCTCCTCCGCAGACGATCAATACAGCTGATTAATCACCCACTGTCCTGCTGTCAATATCATATACGCCACAGACCTGAGACGGGAAATGGCCTTACAGCGTCCAGGACGCACGTTTATACAAAATAATCAGCTCCTCAAAGAATCCTGCAGCACAGAACAACCAGCATCCAAATACAATCAGATCTCATTAATGTCTCAACTCTTTCTCTTAGTATCAATGACATTCAATAGAAAGCAAATGGAGATTGCACAGATAAAACTCTCAAGAAATCTCACACGTGTCTCCTTTAGTGTTTCAGAGGAGCTCTCAAAGTCACATTTATTCATATTTAACAATGCACATTGTTTTAAAGCAGCTTTATCACAAAATCATGATGTTAATGTTTATACTATTTAAAAATGTTAATATCCTATAGTTGCATTTGGCAAATTAGAGCTTGATTGCATTCATTTTGCAGCAATATAATAAATCAAGCATTTGAGATTTGCTATATATGGCTTTACTTTAGTGGACTGTAGGCCTAAATTTAAGATTTATGTATTTGAATTGCATGTAAATTGCACAGTTTTAACATAAGCTAATAATCTTATGCATATTTATATGTGATGTATTCCTCATATATTCGTATATATTCCTCATTTGTAAGTTGCTTTGGATCAAAGCATCTGCTAAATGAATAAATGTAAATGTATATTTGTCTGTCATACATAAATGAAACAGGTCAGATTTCTGTAATAAACTGAATAGGCTTTAAATACACAATAACCAGGTTTATATATTTACCATCAATAAATTTGATTTTGTTTCAGTGTTGTATCTTAATTGAATGTATGAGATTTTGAATTAATTGAATATTTCTTGCTCCACAGCTAGACACATTTGGACTTTTTTACTGCTTTTGTTTTACTTTTTTACTGTTCATACTTTTTTTTACTAAACAAATTACTAATATAACTATTATTAAACAATAAAAATAATAATAAATAACTCATAATTGTTCTCACAATGAACTGATTATATGTGATTAATAACTGAGTATAATGCATTATAAATAAATGCACTTTGAAAATATGATTATTGAAATAAAATCATATATATATGCAAATAGTTCATTATAAACTATGTCATGTTATTTATTTATTTATTTAGATTGCAAAACCCTTACCTGTTTCTTGCTTGTTTCATTTATGTATGACTGATAAATATGCATCAGATTAAGTTTATTAAAATGGTCTAATCCAAATTTTATTTGCAATTCAAATACATAAATCTTAAATGTAGGTCTATTTTTTTTTTTTTTTTTTTTGAGTGTATGCAGATAAACTGTGCTCAAAATTTCAATAGGAACTCAGACATTTCTCATCAGATGACCTGAGCTGCTCTATCTGTTATACTAACTTATCTGTGTCTGTTTTTATTTATCATAAGCAGTTTTAGGAGAAACATCTGAACTGAGAACTCCAGGAAACTTCTGGAAGCGTCACATTTCTCAGTCTGTTTATCAGGAGTGTGTTTCATCTCCTCACTCACCTACAGCTCTGAAGCATCACAACATCTCATTGATCAGGGAACGTATGGGATGTTTGCATTGATTGGGAAAGTGCTGGCTCTTATTAAAGGACTGCTGCTTCTCCCCAGGCCTGTGTTCAGTCCTCTCCAGTCGTCTGAGCTCTGGACTCTATCGATTTCTCCCGCTGTTCCTGCATGTCCTCTCCAATGCGCTGTGGCCCTGCAGCCCTGCGCCAGCTGTAATTTGTGATAAACGATCGTAGATTTAACAAATCCTGCATCAATATCATATCTGGCGTGGGAGAGCTAGCAGGCGCAAACATTTAGTTTGGACTGAATTACTGGCTGGTTAATATTCCCTGTAGTCAACAGGGTCAATAGAGACACAGAAGCAGAAGGATTCGTGATTTGAGCTCTCCGTTCTCTTGAGATGAGGTGCACCGGATACACTTATGACATTTTACCTTCAGGAACCCCAGCTGTTAACTAACAATGGCTTCCATACTGTCTCTTTATTTGGCTGAAATCATTATTTGAAAATATGAACTTTACCTGTTGCTCTCAAATATATTTAATTTGACCATATACATGATGTTTCAAGTGAAGTTTATTGTCATTTTAGATGAGCACCAGTACCAACTTTAAATGTATGTTTAAACTGAAATATACTCATACAAGTTTCACATTCATGCTGCAAAGACCAGGATTTCTGAGCTGGTTTTGTGTGTTACAGGTGGTTTTCAGCTGAAAACAGGTGCTTGACTAAAATGACAATAAACGTTGTTATTGTCAACTTAAATGAAAATTATTAAACATTGTATTTAATTTAAAAGAAGGCTGAAATAATCTAAATTATAAATATTGAATGAAAATCTGAAATGCAAAAAGAAAAAAAGAAAAAAAAAAAAAAGAAAAAAAGAAAAAAGAAACTTAGAAATGTTGCCTTAGTAGCTCTGGAGAAAAATAAGTTTAAAATTAGTACAACCAAATCTAAAATAATAATAAATAATAAATTAAACCGAAATAAAATATAAAATAAATAAATAAGAAAAAGCATATAGCAAAATTACAAATTTAATTAAAAATGAAAACTAAAAATATAAAAATGAAATATAATTTAAAATATTAATAAAAACAAAAAGATGACAAAAGCACATAAAATGACAAACAATTTAAAATGAAAACTGATAATATAAAAATAAAATGTAATAAAAAATATAAAAAAATGACAAAAGCACATAACAAAATGTCTAAAACTTCCATTAAAATAAAAACTGAAAATATAAAAAAGCTAATTCAAAATATTTTTAAAAATGTCAAAAACACATGACAAAAGCATAAAATGAAAACTAAAAATATAAAAATAAAAGGTAACTTATATTTTATAATTAGCTACAATTTTAATTTTAAATTATTTAAATGTTAGTAAATATTATATTGATATATGAATAACTTTAAATTGACACTGGAAATGTTAAAAAAAATTCGATACCATAGAGAATAGTATACCTTGTTAGGAGGATTCCCATCATCTCATTCTCACATCTCAAGCACGTCTTTTCTAAACTAACAGTGTGAAGTCAAACCCTGGTTAAAGCTCCCTGAGGTCCGGCTGGTGACCACAGAGAGCTTCATCTCTTCAGCGTCTGACCACAGACACCAGAGCTCCTGTCAGGATCTTCCCAAGTGAAATGTCAGTGTGACAGTCTGGCGAGAGTGAACCCCGAGCACGTCTCATTAGTTTGATGGCTACCTGTGACGGCTGACATGATGAATGACACTCAATGCAGATCATCTTCACACAGTGATAATTTATTCCGTTTTAGAAACCTCTTCACGTTTCTTTTTTTGTCTTTCGCTCATTTGTGAAAGCAAGATGACAATGTATTTCTCAGAGGATCAGAACAATCCAGACAAAACCGTATATTCACGTTTAGACTTCTGTCAAGTATGAACAGTAACAAGTTGTGACTGCAGCAGTTAGGTTATTTATGTATTTATACATTTTTTTTTTGGGATTAAAAATACAGTCAAAATTATGAAATATGGCAATGTAAAATAACAGTTTTCTATGTAAATTTGCTGTAAAATGTAATTTATTCCTGTGATGCGCAGCTGAATTTTCAGCATCATTACTCCAGTCTTCAGTGTCACATGATCCTTCAGAAATCATTCTAATATGCTGATTTGCTGCTCGAGAAACATTTCTGATTATTATCAATGTTGAAAACAGTTGCGCCGCCCAATATTTTATTTATTTATTTTTTTTGTGGGAACTGGGATGCATTTTATTTTTCAGGATTCACAGATGAATAGAAAGTTGAAAAGCATTTATTTGAAATAGAAATCTTTTGTAATATTATAAATGTCTTTACTACCAATTTTGACCAATTTAATGCATCCTTGCTGAACAAAAACATTATTTTATTCCAACAAATAAATAAACAAACAAATAAATAAATAATTCTTACGAACCCCAAATGTCTAAATGGCTTATATTTATGTCATGATTATGATGTAATCTTGTTCCGGTAAAGCATCATTTTTATTGGCCAGGTAAGATTGCTCTTATGAAATTATTCAGCGAGTCATTAGATCTATTTAAACCAGTAATTCATGAGTCAGAGACTGATTCATATTTTTTATTTATTTTTTTGTTGATTCATTGAGGAAGCAGCTCATAAGACTCATTTGTTGTTGTGTGCAGTCAGTGAAGACATGTTGTCTATTTATTGCTTTGTCTTGTGTGTGTGTGTGTGTGTGTGTGTGTGTGTGTGTGTGTGTGTTTTGTTTTTTTTTTTGTTTTTTTGGCACTTACTGTTATTTCTCATCATTCATTTCAGACTAAAACTTTTTTCTTTTGCTGTGTCCCTGTAGATTCAGTATCAGTGCAGGAAACTCTGTCAGAGAATGTAAGAACATGTTCAACATTCACTCACACAGAGCAAACGGAATAATAAAACGGTGGCAGGTAGGAAAGATTACGCTGTCTTTTAAAAGAGCGCTCACAGATAAGGAAAGAGGAAAAGAAAAAAGGCCCTCCAACCTCAGTGTAGCTCATTAGTCCTGGATAATTTCATGCACAAACGAGACGCCTTCCTAATGAATCATTTTTAAATATTAGCATGTCAGATGTGGATCTCTCAGGAGTGAGTCTGTGGAATGAAATTTGAATACCATCATATTTACCTGTTTTTGAAACACTTTGAATTTGCATGCATTTAATACACGCGATTATCATCATGTATGAAAAGCATTTAATGAGAAAGAGCAAGGAAAACATTCATTATCACCCACCGCATCGAGAGCGAGGGAATTTACCGCGGTGGAAATGAGGCCTGGCAAAGTGAAGATTGACAAATGTGTTCAGATGAAACAAGCTGTTTTCTCTCAGAAATACAGCTAATGTGAAAATATAACCTGACACGCTTGTGCACGGCAGAAATATAGTATTATGTCGATGTGAGTGGAGAGATATTTCAGGAAATTAGCCCTCTGGTTATGAATAAAATTTGCAGATTCTTTTGTTCAGTTTTTTATTTTTAATTTACAAATTTATGTATGAGTCAGAATTACTGTCTGCTGTGCTATATAGCAGATTCTTTGACATCTGCAAATTGCAGTTTATTCTAAGAACCGCCCACTTAAGGTGAGTCCATCTGACTGACATGTGAACTGACCAATCACAGTTCATTTTTGTTATTACAAGGCGGGTTCATCTGAAATATATGATATATCACCGACGTCGACTGATAAAAAAAAAAACCTGTTCACATCACCTTCTGAAAGTTGTTGGAGCTTGCATTGTTATGAATTATTTTCAGTTTTATGTTGAATATGAATATTTAAATAGCCTATGATCTTTCTGGCAAAACTTTTTGATCTCCATTTAAACTCAAAACAACGGGCAGATTAAAATGACCTCATCTGGGATTTTTCATTAAAATGAAAAGTTTCAGAAAAGTTTGGTTAAATATATACACCGGATCAGTTCAGTCTGACATGTTTGTGCAGTGTCTCCCAAACGTACCATTTTTTTCAGTCTGTCAATCATCCAGAGGTCCCGCCCTCAAAACGCTCGGGGCTGCGTGACTGGCAGACGCGTTCGGCGGAGCTGCAGAGTGTGTCACAATCACGCGTCTCTCGCGAATTTCCCTGCTTTGTGTTTCCCTCAGGAATGAAGGGAAGAATCGTCCTGTCAGAGGAATCTGAGAATGGCACAACGCTGCTTTAGTGTTTGAGATTACATCACTCACACAGTATCTCAGACTCTATAGTGAAACCTGGAATTATTTACAGTGCCCTCCATAAGCACTGGGACAGTAATGTCAAAATTGCTTTGTTTGCTGTGTAGTCAAGACCAGGGGAGTAGCACCAAATGTTAGGCCCCTCACAACACAACACCTCATCAATCATATTTATAATAATAATCAATATATCATTATGGGCCACCACTCGCCAAGGACCCCTGTTACTCAGGTCCACTATTACCCCCTGTCTGATGCCCCTAATCAAGACATCTGCAAATATGATTAAAAGATGAATATGAGACAAAACACATACATGTTTTACAAAATAAAAAGGACAGCACTTTTAGAGTTCATCCCACTTTCTGATGAGAGCACAAGTATCGGGACAGTAGAACTTAAGGCAACTGTAAAATATTAAAAGCTATTATTTAGTTGCAGATCCCTTGGGTGCAATAGCAGTGAGTCTGCGACCCATAGACATCACCAGATTCTTGGTCTTATCCTTTGAAATGCTTTTCCCAGCCATTTCCAATTGTTGCTTGTTTTGGGGAGTTTCTGCCTTTAGTCTTCTCTTCAGCTGGTGAAATTCATGTTCAATCGGATCTAAATCTGGAGACTGATCTAAGACTTTCCATTCCTTTGCCCTGATAAACTCCTTGACTGAACTGACAGGGTGTTTTGGGTCATTGTCCTGATCCAATATGAAGCACTTTCTGATGAGTCTGGTGACATTTTCTTGAATATTGGTAGCCAAGATGGTTTTGTACCCTTCCAGATTCATTTTGCGACTGTCATACAATAAGTCATCATTAAAACTGAGAGGGCCTGTTCCAGAGACAGCCATGCATGCCCACACTATGAGACCACCTCCACCATGCTTTACAGATGAGGCTGTATTTGCAGTTGCCTTTTTCTCCACACTTTTGCTTTCCCATCACTTAGATAAAGGTTCATCTTTGTCTCATCGGTCCATGAAACTGCTGGCTCACCTTTGTGCTTTTTTGCAAACTCTAATCTTGCCTTTCTATTTTTGGTGCTGGTCAGAGGTTTGCATCTTGCTGTGTAGCATCTGTAATTCTGTGTCAAAGTCTCCTGAGGACAGTAGATTGTCAGAGCATCACCCCAGCTTTCTGGAGGTTGTTGGTGATTTTACAGACATGTATTTTAGGGTTAATTTTCACAGCTTTTATGATTTGTCTGTCATTAATTACTGTTGTTTTTCTCAGCCGATCAGGTCGTTGTTGGTTGCTGATGTTGTTGGTTGGTTGTTGATTTCTCCATGCCCTCTGGTTTTGCTATAGCTCTAACTGACTTCCTCTTTTCTTTTAGCATCCAAATCACTTGCTTTTCTCTCAAAGTCAGCTCCATCGTCTTCTCCTGGTTTGTTTGTGTCGTCATCGAATGCAAGAATGCAGAAGCAATGGATAGAATTGATATGACACATTCCCTGCTTTTAATATCTGAACAATTAATGCAACAGGACACAGCTGATCAAGTAGAAAGACCTGTGAGGCAACTGTTCCAATACTTATGTTCACATCAGATAGGGGGATGAAACTCTAAAAGTGCTGATCTTCTTAGCTGGTAAAACATCTACAGTATGTGTCGAATCACCCAATAATAAAAGGTGACATTCTATAGTTTTGTCTCATATTCAACTTTTAATCATATTTACAGATTTCTTGAGTCCACAGCAAACAGAGCAATTTTGTCTTTACTGTCACAATACTTATGGAGGGCACTGTAGAGACAAAAGTCAGAGAGTTTTGGGTCAGTAAGATTTTTTCAAATAGTTTTATTCACCAAGGACACCTTAAATTGATCAAAAGTGACAGTAAAGACATTTATAATGTTACAAAATATTTCTATTTCAAATAAATGCAGTTCTTTTGAACTTTCTATTCATCTGTGAATCCTGAAAAATAAAATTTTTCCACAAAAAATATTCATCAGCATAACAGTTTTTAACATTGATAATAATCAGAAATGTTTCTTGAGCAGCAAATTAGCATATTAGAATGATTTCTGAAGGATCATGTGACACTGAAGAATGGAGTAATGATGCTGAAAATTCAGCTTTGCATCACTGAAATACATTACACTTGAACAGATATCCACATAGAAAACAGTAATTTTAAATTGTAATAATATTTCAGAATTTTACTGTTTTTACTGTATTTTTTATCAAATAAATGCAGCCTTGGTGAGCAGAAGAGACTTGAGACAAAAACATAAAATAAATAAATAACTAAATAAATAATGACCCCAAACCTTTGAACAGTATAAAGCCCTGTTCACTGTCTTAATTAGCTTTTTAGTCTTTTAATTTTATACTTATCCTAGTGGACAAAATATAGTTTTTCTCTTCCAGACCAGAAATACTGATGATTCATCCTGCACTATGGCATTAATTGTCCAATCAAAATATCTCTAGGATGAGAATGCCCCTCCCCCTGCAATAGACTGGCAAGTTTCATGTCATTGTTCATGGCTGTGATTTAAATGAGGCCTTTTGGCTATTAAAAAAGAGGATAAGCCGTTTAAAATGTCTTGAATACTTCCTGTATAAATATGAAATATTATTTAAAATATGTCTGACTATGAGTGTAAAAATGCTTCAGAACAGTATTTCATGTTTCATTTAAATGCAATACTCATAATTGCATTTTTTGTACCACAGTTATTTTGTAACAGTAAACTCTGCTGCTAATTTGCACAGGTCAGTATTTCAGATGTCTGAAACGATGTGGTAGCGTCAGTCGTCTGTCTGACGGTCTGTCTCTTTTGTTTGTGCCGTGTGTGTCTGCGTTCAGCGAGCGCCAGCAGTCTGATGCCAGCAGCCGGAGCCCCTGGGCCGGGCCGGGCCGAGGACAGATGTCACCATATTGGACTGATGCACTTGACTAGATTTTATGTGGGAAGGCGATGTTAGGATAAACGGTTAAACACAAAAACACATCCCCAACAGACCACACACTCCAAAACAACTCACATTTAGGTCTGTTTCTCACGTGAAGCTATCAGATGACGTGAAGTACTGCACATGAGTCATACGGATGACTGTTTTTTGGATTATGACAGAATTAATAATGATTTGCTTTTGTTATATGGAAAAGAGCAGCTTGAACATTCTGCAAAACATCTCATTCGTTGTTCCACTGAAGAAAGAAAATCAAACCAGTTTGAAACAATATGAAGGTAAGTAAATGATACAATTTTAGAATTTTGAATGCATGACCCTTCACTGTATGATACATTTATATTCTTGGAATAACTGATGGAACGGTTTCCATAGCAGCACATGGAATAACAAACCAACCTTTGTTGCATTAATGAACATTCACCAGTTTATCAGACGCTGTGTGTGTGTGTGTGTGTGTGTGTGTGTGTGGTCATGTTGGCTGAGCTCCAGCATCGTTCATCAGGCGGTTTGGAGTCTGTTTGTCTTGTGAGGTCAGAGAGGAGCAGGATGTGTGTGTTATTAACACTCATGTTGTAGTGTGTGTGTTTGCCCTGCAGCTGAACGTATGCAGAGGGTTCAGTACAATCACCCATAATCCTTCACTCTCTCCTGCCCCTCATGCTCCGAGCGTCTCTCTCTTTATCAGGCGCGATATAAAACAAACATTACAGCATAAATAACAGGTCCATTATAACATTTAACAGTCATAATGTAAAAGAAAATAGCAGTCAAATCAAAAATGTACTGGGGTAAATATACACTGTTTTGGGGTCAATAAGATTTGTATTTTTTAAAGAAATTAATACTTTTAATTATCAAGGATGCATTAAATTGATCAAAAGTGGCAGTAAAGACATTTATAATGTTTCAAAAGATTTCTATTTCAAATAAATGCTGTTCTTTTAAACTTTCTATTCATCTGTGAATGTTGACAAATAAAATGCATCACAGTTTCCTCAAAAATATATGGCGGCACAACTGTTTTCAATGTTGATGATAATCAGAAATGTTTCTTGGGCAGCAAATCAGCATATTAGAATGATTTCTGAAGGATCATGTGACACTGAAGACTGGAGTAATGATGCTGAAAATACAGCTGCGCATCACAGGAATAAATTAAATTTTAACATATATTCACATAGAAATCATTTATTTTAAATTGTAATAATATTTTAGAATTTTACTGTTTTTACTGTATTTTTATAATCTAATAAATAAAGCCTTGGTGGGCAAAAGACACCTTTCAAAAACATAAAAAAATCTTACTGACCCTTATAACTTTTGAATGGTAGAACTACATGTGGTTGTTTGATATCCAATGTAAATAATAACTGTCTGGTTGAAGGGGGCCTCAGGGATTGTAGAATTACACTTTGTTTGTCATTTGAAAGGTAAAGGAGGAGAGCAGGAGAGGTGGGAAAAGAAAAGACCTTCAGAGACTCTCACCTCTGCGCCTCCCTGCGGAGGTCAAACGCTGGAGAGAAGCTGAGGAGCGCAAAGAGACCTTTGGAGCGCCGGCTCCATCCCTGCTCACAAAATCAGCCATGGTAAAGTGTCTGGGATATGCGCGTCCCCACCGTAAACGACACCGATGTCTAAAAGCCTGTTTTAGGGTGAAGAAGGAGAGCAGAAGATGGTGTGAAAGCAGAAGTGGAGGTGTGCGTGGCTGCGGATCTCTGGAGAAGATGCTGTGAAGATCTCTGCTCGTTTCACCTCTGACTGACTCCAGCAGCAGCACATCACGGCCTGGTCACTTCACACACACACTCCTGAACATCCTTCCAAAAACACACTCAGACACTCTCTGGAAGGTAATGGTGTGTTGGTCTCCGGGGTTCGGGGTGTTGTTGAACGTCTTGCAGGTTAAATGCACACTTAAAGACTCACTTCTCAACCTGAGCAGAACCCATAGCCCAGAGAGACACAACCGGGTTCAGCACACAAACACACACTTCTGCTCACCGTGTGTGTGTGTGTGTGTGTGATTCAAAGCAGCTTCATCACAGATCGTAATATGGTGTGTTTGTTGCATGTTTCACCTGCTGTCTGTCTCATGTCTCTGACTTGGATGTATTTGATTTACAGAGCTTTACACTTCACCGTCAGATATGACAGGATTTCTAAATTTCCTAAAATGTCAGAGTTTGGCTTTGCTTTCTTATTGATGGTCTCTCTCATATTTGCAGTGCTTTGACTGTTCTCTGTAGATCCCGCCTTCTCACAAGCCATGATTGGTCAATCATGTACAATGTCTGCATTCTATTGGTCAAACTACTTGTCAGTCATTACCTTCAGCAAGTATGAAAGCAGCAGGAAAACAAAGCCAAAAATATTTTAAAGGTTATATATCTTTTTTTTTTTTTTTTTTTTTTTAATTGGTTAAAACCGTTTTGTAAAACAAAAAAACAAACAAACAAAAAATGAAAAAGGTGGGGAAAAAAGTAATTTTAACTAACAATATCACAGTCAACATTCCTCTATCCAATCAAAAAGTTCAATCTTTAAAAATCCAATCAAAATAGATACAATCTATCAAAAATAGCAAGAATAGTATGCTAGCACGCATGTATTTCAAATTCAGCCTTTTTTTTTTTTTTTTTGCTTGTAAATGTAACTTTATGGAACTCAATTGCATTACAAAGTGCCACTTCATGTTGACTTTATATTTGATCATATTCTATTAAATATGCTTTGTTTTTCTAGATATGAAGGGCAAAATCACATTTATGTCTGTAGCGCTTTAGACAATACAGACTGTTTAAAAGCAGCTTCACAGTAATAAACAAGAACATGACTGTATTAATGCTGCAAAGTTCTTCAAATGTGAAATTCTTTAATAAAGGGTTTCAGTCTGTAATTGCAACCTCCTGCAGTGTCTTCCATCAGGTCCTGTAGTCTCTGTCCAGTCGAGGTCTGTCAGGATTAAAATAACCTTTTGTTTAAACGTCTTCAGTTATTAAACACCTTCACGTGCCCTCAGGGGCCGCCGGATTAAAGGTTTTAGCGGAGCGACAGAGGCCGATGCTGTTATTCCAACATGAGCTTCTGTACGGTCAAATAATGACTCACTCGGAGAAAGCACAGAAACACAAAACTACCCAACAGACCTGCAGGAAACAGCTGTTGGAGACACGGACTCCACGCTGCCCTTTGGCTCTGGCTATATCTGTATTTATTTATTATTTTGTTTTATTTATCTGCTGGTTTTCATCCTTCTCTTTCTCTCTCTTACCTAGAAGCAGGTTGGCAGAGGTTCTAATGTTGTGTGTGTTCGGCCGCTGGACGAATCCTCTGTTTCTCTGTAAACCTGCATGTAAATGAACTCGCGTCTCTCCGGAGACTCTCCGTTCGGCTGGAAATAGTGCACTTCACTTTGCTTCCCCGGATTTTTTTTCTTTTTAAACCTGCTGCTCTAAAATACACAAACAAAAGAGTGCTGAGGATTTGTCTCATATGAGCAGCTTTAGGGAGGAAGAACGGCTCTGGCGTGTTTTGATTGAGGGAAATGTTTAATGCAGGAATTTGAATAAACACAGATTCACTTATTTAAGAAGAACATACAGTACAGATCATGGTGATTCTCTTCATCTAAGAACGCATAGAAATGAGAAAGCAAGCAAGCAAACACTCATGCATCAGTTGGTTTGTATTCCACCTAAACATTTATTCAGACAGTTGTTGGTGAAGATGTGCTTGTCACTGTTAAAGATGCATCGCTTCCGTTGGAAAGAATCAGAGAGAATCATAACGCTGAAGAGATGCAGGATCTCTGGAAATATATGAGCAGGTCAAGCGCTGCAGGGCCTCAAATCTCTCTCGCTCTCCTCACGGCTCTGGGTCACCAGCCTAATTGTATTTTCAGGCATTTTGTGTGTTTTATTTTGATGTTCAGGAGAATTGTAAATGAGTTGAGCAAAATGAAAATAAACCGATGATGAGCTTTGACTTCTTCACAGAAAGTGGGGTTTGTTCTCTCAAATCGGTCAACATATACTTAAATGGGGATGTTTGTCATTGTTTGGATGTTAAACTACTTGCTCATAACCTGATGTAATGCAAAGTCAGTCATAAACCACATTAAAAAGGGATTTTCACACTGACAGAAGAGCTATTTTGGGTTCAGTGAATAGTTCTTAAAAGAACCATTTTTTTTTTTCGAAATTATCATCCAAAATTTCCACACGTTAAAAAATAAATACGACCTCATGTTATGTCAATCATGTTTACACTGCCTCCGAAACTTTCGTCGTAGTAAAAAAATCAGACCAGGTTCGATTTTCTGCGTTTTCACATCCGCAGCAAGCATTTTGATAGGAAAGGATGACGAATGCGAAAAAATGCATATGAAAATTTCGGATTCAGTGTGCAAGGACCATTTTAATGATCTAAAGAACCTTTAGTGCAATGGAAATGTTCAGTAGATGTTAAAGGTTCTTCATGGAACCATAGATGCTGAAAAATAGCTAAGTAATTAACAGTGAAACTATAGTGTGAAATTGCAAATTCTTTTTTAATTTACAATAAAACATATTCATGTCTAAAATGTGACAGCACTGTACAATTACGATAATATATCAACAATTTCAATTACAGCACTTTCATATATTGAATAGAAACTTAAAAAACAAAAACATATCTGATGTGCATTCTTTATTCGTAGCATCTTCAAAATGGAGACAAATTATGAGTTCAAGTCAGTTTTTTTTTTGAGCCCAGAGCTGCAGAGTTGTGGGTATGTTTGTGAGAAACCATGGCATTTGCAATAAAACTAGCTTTTTTAACATTGCATGTACAAAACACAATAGTATTGTACAATTATGATAGAACATATAACAATTTAATTTACAGCACCATCATGATTTGAAAAATGCTGTATTTTGGCAGAAAAAAAGTGCATTGCTATCTTTCTCCAACTAAAGTAATCTGAACACACCTAAAGTCAGTTATGACTTCTCATGAACTCAGAAACATACCGGTAGGAACACTGACTCAATGAACCAGTGGTGTGAATTTTAGTCAGGCCTTTGTGTTTTCTGACCGATGATGGGTTATCTAATAAACCTTACAAGCTTATACCACAAATCTAGCAGCTACAGTACTGTTATCATTCTTACAGAAGCAGTGATGTTTTCTGATTGGATGAATTCTGCTGTAGATATTTCGCTGTGAGTCCCACCGAGCAGAACAGCAGCAGGCCAATAATGCAGCTCAATAAACTCAATGGTATTTTTGCATTGCCGTGACCTGTGATGTTTAATGAAACCTGCACAGGCCCCAGAGAGACGCATTAACAGCCGGATCTCGCTCCGACCGCTTCGGATTGAGGGTTCAGAGGCTTGTGGATTCTCCCAGAAGGCATCCAGGAAACAAATTAGCCACACACTGCAAACACGTTTGTCATAGGTGTGTGACTCCATATTCCACTTTATCAATACATTCAGCCTCTGCACTCAACACCCATGAAACTAAACAAACTGAGTGCATGTTACCATAGTAAGAGTCGAACTGAGGTAAACTGTCAGCAATCATTAAGCTTATTGATATTATATTCTGTATTTATATTGTCTGCTAATTGCCTACATTGTGGAGTCCAAAAGGTTTCTTTGAATCTTTGATTTATAAGCACAACAGCACCTGCAGACTGGATAATGAAAAGCAACCTGCCTTCCTCCTTCACAATCTGATTCTTTATGAATATCATCTGATTTCATAACCTTGCATTTCAGGGACAGGCTTAATATTTAAAAATGACATGTACCTGTGTTGGATTAATTATCATTTTAAACGTTCCATCATTGCAGTTATATACATAATTTCCATATTTCAATTAATATTCAAATGATGTATAGCATTTTAAATGCAAATATGTAATATATTCAGGATTAGCTGTGTTACCTTTAATCAGTGGCTGTCCTGAACTAGCGGCTCTGTTCTTAATAAGCTGTTTCTCTGCAAGTTCCTCTTTACTTATTAGAATACAATACACCAACGCCGGCCACGAAAAATGTCTAATATTATTTCTCACAATTAACGAAGAGTCGAAAACACAGGGCCAAGTTAATTTGCACCGGCAACAGACACACGCGCGCTCACACACGCGACGGTTCGGAGGTGGTAAACAGACTCCTGACTTCCCCAGAATCAGTGAAGTGTTTCAAATCTAATTTGAATATATGAATGTTTGCTTTGTCTGTTGTGCTAAACTGACTCTGTGATTCAGGTGCAAATTGCAGTGGTGGGTTTAACGCAGGCCAGCGCTCACAGGAGGATAACTGCGGGCAGGTTACGGCATTATTCTGCTCTCTGTATCTTAAGAGTGACAATCAGCTTAGTTTAGAAACCAGGGTTAAGCGAAATCCCTTGGAGAGGACAGCCGCTTGGTTACCTGGATGGAGAGCTTTCTGTTTGAAAGGAGTCACATCAGATAATTTTATGTTATTTAATACGTTTTACCCCTGAGGTCCGCTTTTAATGTTGGTTAAGTTGTTTACTGACAGTTCATTTTTTCTCGAGCATTGTCCATTTTCATGTTCATGTGGAGACAACTAGTAAACTAGTAAACCATAGTGGTGGGTGGAATCTGAGATGTGGGCATTATTTGGTGATGGGTGGAGTCTGGTGTGGCTGTGATTTGACAGTGGGTGGAGTCTGAGATGTGGGTGTGGTTAGATGATGGGAGGAGTCAGTTGTGTGGGCACGATTGGATTGTGGGCGGAGTCTATGATGTGGGTGTAGTTGGATGGTGGGCAGAGTCAGTGGTCTGGGGACGATTGGATTGTGGGCGAAGTCTGTGATGTGGGTGTGGTGTCCATGTGGGTTTGGTGGTAAGTGGAGTCTGATATGGGTGGGGTTTGTTGGTGGGTGGAGTCTGTGATATGGGTGTGGTTTGGTTTATGGGGGGAGTCTGTGATGTGGGTGTGGCCTGGGTGGTTCTTTGTGCCAAAAACTTTCACAATTTATTTTGTCATGACCACTTTCCACCTTGTACTGTATATGACCCTGTGCTGTATCAAAACTGATGCTATTTAATGCATCATTTTAATGTGTAAATGGAAGTATGTTTTCATATAACAATGAACTCTTTTATTTCAAAACATCAAGGACAGTTTGTTTCCTTATGAATCCCAGAGCAGAGAGAGAAACCTCCAAATAAAGAGTCTTACACCTCTGCTGGTGCTCTGAGCGGCTGCGGAGACACATTGTCACTGTGTGTGTGTTTGAGTGTAGAGATGTTACGGTGAGCGTGTAGACAGCAGTAAACGTATATGCCTGTAATGGATAGGTTTATTTTAGAGACAACCATCTGCTATCAATCTCTCTCTCTCTCTCTCTCACTCAGGGAAAACGATAAAGACAGATTCTGTCGTGAACAGGAGCCCAGGGTCCTCTGGAGGCTGAAATCTCAGGCATTTCCTGTAACAGTAATAAAAATGAGAAGGCTTAAAGGTGACATTTCACAATTTACACGTATTTGTGTCTATAAAGTGCATTCTGCGCCTCTTGACTCATTCACGGTGCCTGCAAGTAAGAGGTGAACATTAACATTGTCCTGAGCAAATGGAAATTCTATCCCCTTTTATTAAAGCACCTGCGCTGTGTCCAGCAGGCCTGACCTCAGAGGAGACATTTTCACCTACTGTCACCTCCCGTATCCTTCAAATTATGCTCGTCTGTGCTCTCTAAACCCAAGGGCTTGGATAGGTAGGCGACAAAGACAGAAAGAAAAGAGGGAGAACATGTTTGTCATTGGCTTTATGGAAGGATATTCATCATTTATAGTATTTTAGGCATGTTTTTCCTGTCATTCTCTTTGTGATGGGATGAGAAAATATGTATGTTCATAAAGGGACAATAACTAGAAAATCATTGTGTTGGGTGGAGTCAGTGATGTGGGTGTGTTTCTGGTGGTACGTGAACTCTGGTGTGGGTGGTGGTGTCTATATGGTAGTGTGATGAGAGGTGTGGATTGGAGACAGTTCTTTGTTGTGGGTTTTGTTGGTGGGTGGAGTCTGTTGTGAGTGGTGTTTATGTTGCAGGCATGATGTTTACTAGAGTGCGATATGTGGGTGTGGTTTTGTTGGTGGGTGGAGTCTAGTGTGGGTGGCCACCCAAAGCCACACCCATATCAAAAGAACCACCTCCAGGCCACACACCACACCTCCAAAACATAGACATCACCCACACCAGACTCCACCCACATACTCCACCAAATACCACACCTACATCAAAGAACCACCCCAAGCTAGGTTTTACTGGTGGGTGGAGTCTGGTTTGGGCGGTGTCTATGTCACAGGTGCGATTTTTGGATAGAATGTGATGTGTGGGCATGGATCAATGGGTTGTTTGATGTGGGTGTGGCATTGAGTGTAATCTGTATTATGGGCGCGGTTGTGTTGGTGGGTGGAGTCTGGTTTGAGTGGTGTCTATGTTGTGGTGCTGAAATGAGTGTGATGTGCGGGTATGGCTTGAAGATGTTTTTTTTAAATGGGTGTGGTATTGGGTGGAGTCTGTGATGTAGGCATGGTTTTGTTGGTAGGTGAAGTCTGGTGTGGGTGGTGTCTATGTTTTGGAGATGTGGCGTGTGGGTGTGGCCTGGAGGTTCTTTCGCGGAGTATGTGTTGTGGGTGTGACATTTGGTGGAATCTATATTGTGGGCGTGGTTTTATTGGTGGGTAGAGTGTGGTGTGGGTGGTGTCTTTTTGCAGTGTTTGGTTAATTGTGATGTGTAGGGGCGTGGCTTCTAGTAGTTTTATGTGGGTGTGGCACTGGGTGGGATATGTTGTGGCTGTGGTTTAATTTGTGGGTGAAGTCTGGTATGAGTGGTAGAATGACGTGTGGGCGTGGCATGGAGCGGTTCTTTGTTGTGGGTGTGGCATTGGGTGCAGTCTGGGAGTGGTTTATTGTATAGTCATAGTAACTGGTCCAGGGTTTCTGCTTTATTTCAAAATGCTGTTCAAATTCTCAAATACACGTTTTCACTAATCAGCAATCAGCATTTCAGACTGTGCACTATCCTTAACACATTCATCCAAAATCCGGCCCGGGTGACCCTTCTAATTGGTCATGCA
Source organism: Spinibarbus caldwelli (assembly GCA_039654775.1). Taxonomy (NCBI): domain Eukaryota; kingdom Metazoa; phylum Chordata; class Actinopteri; order Cypriniformes; family Cyprinidae; genus Spinibarbus; species Spinibarbus caldwelli. The sequence continues at coordinate 1,591,011 of CM077236.1, read as the reverse complement.
TTCTGCACAGCACTTTAGAGTTTGAGAGCTTATGGCTTCTGTTGATTTAAGGTGAGTTTTAAAATTGTAATATAAATGGAAATGTGCCTGTTTTTATATGTAAATGGCACTAACTGGCCAAAGTAACAAATCACAGGCACACAGTTAATCACTGCACTGAAACTCATTTCTGCTGTTTTAATCAGAACATGTTGACCATTTATAGTGAACAAATCAAGACATTTTTTAAATGATTCTTTTCTTGTTTTTTGGCAGCCTTTACATAAACCCTTAAAAGATGGCAACCAGAGAGTGAAATCCGTATGGATGCTTTATCCTGTTACTTCGATTAGACTTTTCTAAATGTCGTGTGGCGGACGGGTCGGGTTTTGCTCTAATGCCGACAGATTGACAGGCGTGCTACAGCAGCGAACACCCGCAAGGCGTCCAAGGGGACAAACTTTTATCTCGTCAAAGTGTTCCTACACGCCTAAGACAGAGCGCATCAATCTGAGGCATTTGAGAGGCGAGCGCTAATGTGACTTCAGCGCTGTCACCTCACAGAGACACTCGGAGACGCTCAGAGGCCAAACCCATTACGCTAATGACCGTCCAATCGCCATGACCAATCAGAAATGCTGACTCCCCCTCCGCATGTCCAAACGTGTCCGCGGACGCTGGCAGGAGAGAAGGAGCGGAGGGACTTTATTTTGACAGCGACTAAGGGACGGTTGACAGCAGCGTGCCAGTGAGCATCATTCAACGGACGGCCATCTTCAAAAACAACAGTTGGGTTCAGTCCACTTCTATTGTTCAGACCTCCGGCCTGAAAACACGTCCCCCATTTACAGTCAATGGAACAGAACTAACTTCCTTCGCTGTCTGTGTGTCTCTGATATTTATTGATGTGGAAGTAGTTGTTTGGTGTGTTTGTTTGAGGAATTCTTCCAGAGCTTGTCAGGGAAGCCACAGCGATTCCCAGGGTCACTCGAAACAAAAGAATGATTGAATAAATTTGTGTAAAAACATAAAGAAGCAAACAAAATCTCAGCATGTTTCTCAACACTTCCAGAGCGTCTCCACACACACAGGCCGGATCGGACGAGATGTTTCTGGGCTCAAGAGCGAATCTCTGCGGGACGAATGTGAGCCCCTCCTGAGTCTCTGTCAAAACCCAACAGCAGCCCAATCAAAGACACAACAGTGTTGTTATTGTTAACTAAAACTATTCAAAATCGTGTTTGTTCATTGAAATAAAGTTGAAATGAAATAGAAATATTAGATTAAACACATAACTCTGAAAACTTGATGAAATGAAAATGAATGGAAATGAGAAATGTTGCTTTGGCAATTAAGCAGTGCTATTTTAGTAATATTGAGATACTATTATAGCTTTTGTTAAATGAGTTTAATTAAATTTTACTTTTTATATTTTCTGCTTTCATTTTAATTTTAGTTAAAGTTTTAGTAAATTTGTTGTGCATATTTTTTATAATTTTTCTTGTTTTAAAAATGTTTATTATTAATGTTAAATAATAAATATAAAAATAATAAAAATAATAAAAATGTTTATTTAAATGTTAAATTAATGTTTATTAATTTATATTTTACTTTTAAGTAAAACTAAATGAAAATAAGAAATGTTACCTCAGCAACCAGCTGAAATAAAATGTTATTTTTTTAAAATTTTTTAAATTTTATTCCAGTTAACTTTCATTTGATTTCAAGTAACAAAAACAAGAAATATTAAACCATATTAATTAAAATTGTAAAAATAATAAAAATGACCAAAAAAACATAACAGAATTACAGAATTAAAAAAAAAAAAAACTGAAATGAAATGAAAACTTAAAATATAAATTATTTTTAAACTATAATAAGTGCTGACTATTAAAATACACTATAATAATATATAAATAATACTAAAATAACAGTGACACACAATGAACATGCTTAATCTGACATAATTAAAGGAATGGTTCATAAAAATGAAAATCCTGTCACCATTTATTCACCTTAATGCCTTACTTACTTTATTCTGTGAAACTCACATATTTTGCAAAAAGTTAATGCTGCTGTTTTTCTTATAGTGTTTTCCAGACAGTAATGAGGCTCCAAAAATGACAATAAGCACCATAAAAGCATCAAATCAATAATCTCCTGTTCTCATGCACTATATTCTAAGTCTTCTTAGTTCATATGAAGCTCTGTGTGAAGACGCATTGTGTCAGGTTTGACGTCATCGATGCCAAGCGGCATTGGTTCTCGCATGTCTCATAACTGAACACATCACTGCAAGTTGATATGCACAAGTGCAAATGCCATTTGAGACCTATCAGAAGATTATCATTAAATAATGTAAATTATATAAAAATACACTTTATATAAATTACATAATATGACTTCATTAGACTACTGCACACAAGTGAGGCTATATTTATAATCATTTTATGGCTAATTTTTGCCCTTTTCAGAGCTTGACAGTGTTTGCCTCCCTCCACTTGCATTATATGTATAATATTAGCATAAAGACAATCATTTTTGGTGAGAGTTGGTAAATGATGACAGATTTTTGCTCCCTAAAATGCTTCAAGCACACACATACACAGCAGATGCGGTGCATTTTCTCACCAGCAGTAATAATGAACATTCAGGGAAATTTGAGCAGATGAAAATGATTATACTGCTAATGTACACTGCAATACTGTCCGGTTCTGACACAAATCACAAACCTGTCCCTGTGCAAAATGCATATAAATAAACCTTTGAAATGTCTCTCCAGCCTTTGCGCATTTGCATATAAATCCTTCGCAAAATTCCATTTTCTGCCCGGCCAAATTAGTAATCGCCGTGATGAAATCCGACAATTCCAGCTGTAATTTCTGAAACTAATGTCAGAGGCCCTTGTTCATAATTAAAGGAGAAGAAAAGAACCAAATGTATTTACCTCGTGGCTAATGTAAGGAAACATCATAAATATTGAAAAGTGCAGTGATTATTGTGAATTTCATTTGCATAAGTATTGTGTTGAACCTGTAATCCAGTTGAGCTCCAGATGGAAACTTTTGTTCATAAAACGGCCGTAGTCTCATTTGGAACTGATTCAGTGGACACATAATGCAACGCAAACACACTTAACGTACAGCCGTGAGTTATTCTGACCTCTAACAGAGCGTCCACTTCATCGTGGCCGCAGACGTTAAGCAGGTGGTTTATAATGAAGCTGATTCTGACCTTTTAATGCTGCAGTCATTGATTGAGAACGGCAGCAGGCCCGGCTCAGTCCGGAGGTGATAGATTATTTAATTAACTATTGACCTTTCTGCTGCCCATTCATCGATGAAAAGCCTTTTATGACGGAGCTGCGTTTAGGCGGAAGGCTGCTGAGTTTTGATTTTTGGATTTACTGTTTGGATTCTCTTCTTTCTGTAGACCATGTTAAGTTTTCATTCTGATCTCGTGATGCTTCACTGGTACTGTACTCTTCAATCTTGATCCGTCAAACTTTCTGTTTCTCTTTGTATGCGTTCAAAATAGCTGACTACTCATATTTCTTTCATAGCATGTAGTAAGTACAATACATACTGTACAACAGTCTATATACTGTAAATGCATCCCAGAACAATTTTATTTTTATTTTGAAAATCTTAAATGTGTTTAATAGCATTTTGTGATGGAAATGACAACATAAACATTATGAAATAAAATGGGTAACTCAGTTGTCTTGGTAATTTTTACAGTCAGCATTTTATTTAAAAAAAAACAAAAATTCTGTTCAAATCATATGTACCATTTTTCTTTGTTTTCATCATTCAACATCATAAATCTCATATCTCAGGCTCTTATGGACCTTAATATACCCCCCCCCCCAAAAAAAAAAAAAAAAACAATCTCTTACACCTAATATATATATACACAGTGGGTACGGAAAGTATTCAGACCCCCTTAAATTTTTCACTCTTTGTTATATTGCATGGCTGCATTTGCTAAAATCATTTAAGTTCATTTCTTTCATCATTAATGTACACACAGCACCCCATATTGACAGAAAAACAATGAATTGTTGACATTTTTGCAGATTTATTAAAAAAGAAAAACTGAAATATCACATGGTCCTAAGTATTCAGACCCTTTGCTCAGTATTTAGTAGAAGCACCCTTTTGATCTAATACAGCCATGAGTCTTTTGGGGAAAGATGCAACAAGTTTTTCACACCTGGATTTGGGGATCCTCTGCCATTCCTCCTTGCAGATCCTCTCCAGTTCTGTCAGGTTGGATGGTAAACGTTGGTGGACAGCCATTTTTAGGTCTCTCCAGAGATGCTCAATTGGGTTTAAGTCAGGGCTCTGGCTGGGCCATTCAAGAACAGTCACGGAGTTGTTGTGAAGCCACTCCTTCGTTATTTTAGCTGTGTGCTTAGGGTCATTGTCTTGTTGGAAGGTAAACCTTCGGCCCAGTCTGAGGTCCTGAGCACTCTGGAGAAGGTTTTCGTCCAGGATATCCCTGTACTTGGCCGCATTCATCTTTCCCTTGATTGCAACCAGTCGTCCTGTCCCTGCAGCTGAAAAACACCCCCACAGCATGATGCTGACACCACCATGCTTCACTGTTGGGACTGTATTGGACAGGTGATGAGCAGTGCCTGGTTTTCTCCACACATACCGCTTAGAATTAAGGCCAAAAAGTTCTATCTTGGTCTCATCAGACCAGATAATCTTATTTCTCACCATCTTTGAGTCCTTCATGCGGGCTTTCATGTGTCTTGCACTGAGGAGAGGCTTCCGTCGGGCCACTCTGCCATAAAGCCCCGACTGGTGGAGGGCTGCAGTGATTGTTGACTTTCTACAACTTTCTCCCATCTCCCGACTGCGTCTCTGGAGCTCAGCCACAGTGATCTTTGGGTTCTTTACCTTTATCACCAAGGCTCTTCTCCCCCGATAGCTCAGTTTGGCCGAACGGCCAGCTCTAGGAAGGGTTCTGGTCGTCCCAAACGTCTTCCATTTAAGGATTATGGAGGCCACTGTGCTCTTAGGAACCATAAGTGCAGCAGAAATTTTTTTGTAACCTTGGCCAGATCTGTGCCTTGCCACAATTCTGTCTCTGAGCTCTTCAGGCAGTTCCTTTGACCTCATGATTCTCATTTGCTCTGACATGCACTGTGAGCTGTAAGGTCTTATATAGACAGGTGTGTGGCTTTCCTAATCAAGTCCAATCAGTATAATCAAACACAGCTGGACTCAAATGAAGGTGTAGAACCATCTCAAGGATGATCAGAAGAAATGGACAGCACCTGAGTTAAATATATGAGTGTCACAGCAAAGGGTCTGAATACTTAGAACCATGTGATATTTCAGTTTTTCTTTTTTAATAAATCTGCAAAAATGTCAACAATTCTGTGTTTTTCTGTCAATATGGGGTGCTGTGTGTACATTAATGAGGAAAAAAAATGAACTTAAATGATTTTAGCAAATGGCTGCAATATAACAAAGAGGGAAAAATTTAAGGGGGTCTGAATTCTTTCTTTCACACAATAAATATTGAAATGATTTTATGTTTTCATAGTTTGGCTTAAAATATCATAGGTTTAAACATAATAAATGATATATTTATGATGGAACAATAGTTTAATATTGAAAGAATGGGTGTGGGGAAAAAGTAAGAATATAATACATATCTATAATGATTTTTTTTTAATCCAAATAAGCATTTTGGGAGTTGCTCTTAATGTTCAATACAAATCTGCACTGAAGTACAGTTTTTGTGCAATATGTTAGTTTTCTGGTTCAAACATATTCTCTTCTTTGTCTCTTATTCTTTAGTAATGAGTGTCCTATATTAATTGTCTTTGAGTTTTTCCTGCTGATCTATTAGAACCGTTGATCGCAGCACGAGCGCAGCCTCCCGCTGATCCAGAATCAGTGCTAGAATGTTTCCACAGATGTCAGATTCCCTCCCTGTAGAGAGACATGCGTCGTCCTCTCCCGAGTGCAGTTAAAGAGAGAGACGCATGTCTTACCTTCCAGAGCAAAGAGTAAATTGGCCTCGAGAGGTTTTCATCTATTCAACCTGTTCATCAGCATGAGAGAGAGATGGAATGAAGCGAGACAGATCGAGCTCTGATGTGTCTGACTGAGAGATGATGACGACGGGACTGATTCACATTCAACAGCCTGATGTTAAAGAAGCAGTTTAGAGTTTCCAAATCACTTATGAGATTCCTTTTTTTCAGATCCTGTCGTAGAAGGCAGCTGACTATGTAGACAGCAAGGTTGTTCTCTAGGTTTTGGAACAGAGCTGTAGAATACCCTATACACATATACTAAAATAAATAAATAAATAAATAAATGGTGTAATGGTGTGAAATACAACATTACATTTCTGAAGGTTTCTGAGTTACAGTTGTTAACTAAACTTGAAGCTAAAAAAAAAAATAATAATAATTTCTTGAAATAAACATTTACTGAAATAACTGAAATACATATATATAAGTATGTATAAGTAAAATAAGCTTTGCATAAGCACACCTGCGTTTGAGCTTCTGTCTTTGTGAGTAAAGGTGAGCTGTGTAATACAATAAAAACAAACTTCATCGCTCTTTCAAATCTCATCTGCATGAACAAATATTTGTTGTTGTTTCAGAGATTTCCTGATTATTTGTTTCTGTCACACATAAAAGTCAGATGAGCATCCGGCCGCACACAGGTTCAGATCGCACGTCTGACACCATCAATATTTATTGCTTATTGTTTAGAGTTCTGCAGGCCTGCAGATCACACACACACACACACACACACACACACACACACACACACACACACACACACTCATGTGAGGCTCAGATCACTGGATATCTGTCGCATTCTCTCTGTTCTATTAAAGAATGACACAGGGAGGGATCGCCGGAGCTGTAAATATTTAATAACATCTCTGGGTTATTCATAAAACAGACTCTCTGTCCAGATCAACACACCCTACCTCACACACACACACACACACACACACACTCACTGCTTCAGGGCGCAGCGTATGACAGTCAGAACATCCACACTTACAGTTCAGAGAAAACAATCAGAAACATGTCAGATCCTTCCATTTTCTGAGCTGATTTGAAGGAAAATCTCCAGAATTCAGCATAACGGATTTAAACATGGTAAAATGTTTTAAACAGAGCTGAGCGTTTGACTATAGTTAGCTTTAGAGATTTAGCAATAGTTAGTCCACCTTTTTTTCTCCTGAAATCTCCTGCTTCTCAGATATTTCTCCTCAGAAAAAGAACCAGTAATCTCACACGAGTCTCCTCTAGAGTTTCAGAAGAAATCTCAATTAATGATGCCTCAAACTGTGCTCAGGTTTATCAGGATACCAAAGTCTGTGATTACAAGTCAGACTCAGAGATATAGAATTTAGAAGAAATCTGTGTTATTTTAGCATTATTTACATGCAGTTATAGTATTTTATTTTTATTTTAGTTTCTTTGCAATCTTAGTCTAGGTTTTAGTAATTGTATGTGCTTTTGTAATTTTTTATTATTTCTTATTTTGTTTTTTATATTTATATCTGACTTTATTTTTATTTCAATTTTAGTTTGTATATATAAATAATATACTTATTAACTTAGTACATGTACTTCAACAGCGTATAGTTAGTTGTCTAAGCAACATATCCTAATTTTCATTATATTTAGTTTTTTTTTTTTTTTTTTTTTTTTTTATGTAGTATTATATTTTTCAGCTTTATTTCAGTTTTTAATACTTTAAATTTTAGTTTTAAGCAATAACAACACTGGAAGAAACATGTAATACAAAGTTGATGCTTAAATTAAACATCTGAAAAGTCCCATGAGCAATTAAAGAGCAATAATGAGTTGTTCTTAGAACTGGAGTTTTCTTTATTATTTTCCCCAAATGTCATAAAAAGTATATCATAAAAATAAAATATCTCATATACATGTGAGACACTCATGTGTCTGTATAGAGTGTGTCACATCTGTGTGTATGTGTTTCTGGCTATGAGCTGTCAGCTGCGGCCAACATCCACAAGATCTTCAGTGCAGCCAGGAGAGTTTGTTTTCATCTAAGAACTGTATGCATCCACACACACACACACACACACACACACACACGCACGGACGCACGCACACGCACACGCACACGCACACGCACACACACACAGACACAGACACAGACACAGCTGATCCTGTCTTTGGTTATTTAAATCTGTCCAGCAGTCTCTGTGAGTGTTTGACAGTGTGGAGATGAGGTGTGTTTCCGCGGCTGTAATTAGCTCTGGTCTTGTACCAGCAAAACAGTTCAACATCAACTTCCTCATACAACACTTCAACACAACAGACCTTGCATGAATCTTTCCATTCTGATATAAAGATCTCCTGAACATGAGCATTATTTCCCTCATTGAACAACCACATAGCCTACTACAAAGCACAGTAACTGAGTTTGCATTAAAGTTCATGTAGTTGTAATCAGGGAATGGAAATCACAGACAGTTAACATTAGAGTAAATATGACAGACAATCAAAGTTCAAATTCTCAAATTCATGTTTTTTTGAACTTCAAGCACTTTTATATCCCTTTTTTTTTTTTTTTTAACTCAATTTTACTTTTTGGAGAATTTTATGTATTTGACTTTTTTTGTCCCAAACTTTTAAACTATGAAAATTCATCATAAAAATATGAATTGGTTATTCAAAATTTAGATGAAACAAACAAGTGGAATTAACATAAAACATACTCAGTATGTTTTTTCTGCATGTTACTTCAACTCTTTCTGCCAGCAGGTTGTGACAAGTGGCTGTCTTTATGAGTGAATCATTGATTCGTTTTTTCAGTCGATTCATTCCAAACGCGGATTCATTTCTGAACTAATTTGACACTTTTTATGTATAATTCACTGAATCATTCACTCCATCGATTCACTTAAAATGCTGATTCAGTCAAGAACGAAAGCGAGTCTGAATCATTCATTTAACCGATTCGCTCGCTGATTCATTCACGAAAAAAACTAACAAACAAACAAAAAAAAACCTCCACTTCTTTTTGTTTCTCAGAAATGTTTGCGATTTATTAGCAAGTAAGATATTCGGTCGTATATCGCTGGCGCTCATTCAGGTGTTTACGTCGACTGGCTTCAGGAAAACTGAGAGAATATGGAATGGAGTGGATGAACATCGCGATATTTCAGCAGATGCGGAGGCGATTCTGGAAGAGTCTGATGCGACAAGCGGTCATGAAATGTTTTGAGGGTGGAATGACCAAAATAGATGATTGTGAAGCACTTTTTTCTTGTTAATTTAATGTAAAATACTGCAAACAGCATGGATTTGGCATTTACTATTGTGTCAAATAATTGTTGTATTTCAGTCTTGATTTAACTTTATTGTTGTTGTTGCTAGCACTTGTTAAAATTGTGCATAGTATTTTGATATTGTGTAGCCTAGATCAAGTTAACATTTTGTTGGTGGAGCAAAAACAGAAAAAAATAACAGGCAATATTTTCTCAAATATTAACTTGTCAGTTGAATTTGTATAAAAGCAAGGGATATTTAGGATACAGGCCTATAACATGCTAGCGTGCCATTTTATTTGAAAAAAGTTTAAAATATCTTTTTCATTTCAAAATGATATTAAACGTTCATTATTTATTTGAGATGTGCTGGAAATATTATATGTTGAAAATACCCATGACATGGAAAAAAAGGACAGATGTCTGTGGTGCATGTTAGTAGACAAATGAAATGCACTAGTGAGTGTGTGTTTTGTCTGTTTATTAGTTTCTGGTATTGAGGCCTGAGTCTGACAGGCTGTCCACAGTTTGAAACTAAAGACGCAGCTCAATGAATGACTTTGCTGCATGTGTTCAGAGCTTCATCAGCTGGCAGAATCTCGGCAGGACTGCAGAAGCCTGTATTGTTGTAAATGAAGCTGCTGTAATACCTCAGCAGCTCTTTCACAGCGCTGGTTCTGACATAAAGATGTTTAGGATGCTAACAAACATCTGCACCGGCCTGACATAAAAGAAAGACGACAGCAAAAGTGTCACATTAGATGTTTCTCTGTTCAGCTTATTCTTGATGTTCTTCACTAATGATTGAAAATGATGATATTCTACATGAAAACCAAATAAGAATGTAGAAATCAGAAGTCTGAACATTGCACTTTTAATTAGTGTAGTAGAGTAACTAATGAACAATGTGCACTCAATATGTAGTTATTTTTTGTTATTTCTGCATTGCAATATTACTTATATTTACATGGAATATATGCAAGTGCTACTTGTTTGTGCAATCCTATTGTAAAATTGATGAAAACATTATATGAATTAGACACATTATTATGAGTACAAAGACGAGAAATGTGCTTTCTTCATAATTCATATTTCTATATTGCATTTATAAATTTCTGTCTCCTCTTCATAACGAATGTGTCACTGTATTTTCTAGCAGTTACAGTGTGACTCCCTCCCCTGTTATACAACACCATTACTGTGTGTGTGTGTGTGTGTATCGACACGTCGTCCTCTGATGCGTCTGTTTGTCTCAAAGCTCTAATCATTTTATTTTCTGCCTGAATTTCTCTAAACGGAGGTGATGAACACAAAGAGCTCTCCATGTGAAGGGCGTCTGTCTCTCGCTCTGATTATCTGCTGTTTTTATCACACTTTTGCTGCTGTAAAGCTTCCAGTAAACTACATCTCTTTATTATTACACTGTGAGAAAGTCACAACCTCTGAGTGATGAACTGAAGTCACACACACACACACACACACACACACACACACACACACACACACACAAACACACACAATACCTTCAGAAAATACAAATGGGCTTTCATTTTCTGTGTCTAAATTTAAATTTGTATAGAAGTGAGAAGTTCTACACACACAAACTTGAACATGCAAGTCAAAAATAAAGTTTAAAAATAAGTTTGTCCAACATATATGGACTGTTTGAAATAGTTCAGTATGGAAGTCTGTTTCCGCCATGGAAAAAAAAAAAAAAAAAATCCAATTGTGACTTTTTAACTTGGAATTCAGACTACATCTCTCAATTCAATTCAATTCATTTCAATTCAATTCAATTCAATTCAATTCAATTCAATTCAATTCAAATGAGCTTTATTGGCATGACTGTGGAATAGCAAAATGTTGCCAAAGCAATATACAGCGAACAAGTTATAAAGGCATATAGATAGTTAAAAAAAAATAGAAAAATAAAATAAAAAATAACAAAAAAAAAAAAAACTTATTCGTGGCCATATTGTACATATTTGATCACATATAACACACACACACACACACACACACACACAGAAAAAAAAATTGCAAATACAAGGTAAATATTTACAGAGAGCATTGATAAAGAAAAGGGAGTTTAGCTTTTGTCCCTCATAATATGGCAGGAGGATACATACTGCTCTGCTAGATGGATACACTTTTCTTTCTCTCCCAAAATATAACAGAGTTTGTCTATGCGGCTCGCTTGCTGGAATTCAGGCACAATTTGAGCTATTTGAATAATAATATAAAATAATCTCTCTCTCTCTCTCTCTCTCTCTCTCTCTCTCTCTCTCAGAAATATGAGTTCTATCATGGAATTCTGATTTGTCTCACAATTGTGTTACATCTTGAAATTCTGACTTTTTTCCCTTCAGAATTGTGAGTTACCTCTTGGAATTCTGTATTATTGTTTCAAAATTATGAGTTTACATCTTGGAATTCTGACTTGTAACTCATAATTCTGAGAAAATAAGTCAGAATTACGTACGATGTAAATTCCCGATCATTTCCTCCAGAGCGATTTGTCGTGGAAATGCAGCGTACGCACGTGTGTGTGTGTGTGTGTGTGAATGGCTCTGAGCAGATGCTGGAGAATGTTGACCATCCGTCACTCATCTGTGCAGAAATCTGAGCTGCTCCTTTAAAAGCTGAGTGATGGGAAACCCCTCTCTCTCTTCTGACTTTCACATGAGAGACTCTCTCCATCCTTCACATCATGAGCGAGTGACGTGTCCTCAGCAGTGCAGTACATCCCTTTCTCATTAAAGTCTCATAAATTCTGGCTAAATTTAACACACCCATCCTATGAGGACCACCGCACCTCTCTCACTGCCTCTCGTTCAGTTTCCCTCTTTTCTGGTGAATCTAAATCACTTTAATTAGATCCCAGGAACAACTTTGTCATTATCAGAAATAATAATAATTAAAAGAAAAAAAATCTTTCTTCAAGAACTTTAATTGTCACTTTAATTGTACTTTAAACATCACTCCAAGCTCATAAGTTCTCTATCTCTGTCTGAATAAATCAGAAAGGGATTTCAAAGGTTTTCACAAAAACAAACAAGAAAAAAATAAAAATAATAATAACAAAAACAACAAAACTGCTCTATTCTTATCAGGAGGTGATATCAGTCAAACAACATGTCCAGGTCATACTAAACAAATTTTAAAAAGTAAATAAATAAACACCTTTCTTTTTCATTAGTAAATGAATAAAGAGAGCCTATTTTCTATTTTAGGACCAATTAAAAACATTTAACCCCATATTCTCATTACTGTAATGCTCCAGATGTTCTGCTTTCTTATAAGAGTAATAAGAATTTGTGGTGAATTGTGTTTAATTATCATGGAAATAATGTCACAATGCAAAAATCTTAATGATCCTAAAAATAGGCTTCATTTTTTAAATTTTGTTAGACACTGTATTTTAAAAGTTTGACCAGAATATACCAAATTTCATAGCAAATATAATTTACAAATATAAAGAAAATAAATATATTTCTATGTCAAATGTAAGAAAACTAAATAAAGAAAATGAATAAACAGGGCTTCATATTTTTAGGACCAATTAAGAACATTTAACCCGATATTCTCGATGTTGAATACTGGAAATGTTCTTCTTATTCATATATCTATATCTGGTAAAATACGTTTAATTATCATGAAAGTAATGCAAAATATTTTATTTATTTATTTATTTTAATTTTTAATTCTTATTTTGTTACACTCTGTAGTTTAAGATTTAGTGTTAGAAACTTATACTAACAGTACTAGCAATTGTTGACGCTGCATGAGAGTCAGAGAAACTAAAGTTCAGTAGACAATAAAGCCACAAACTGACAAAAGACTCTGACTGGAGCCGAACTCTCTCGTTTCCTTCAGTCTGTGTTTCTGTTCTGTCGTGGAGTGGAGTTCAGCATTAGTCCGGATGCTGTTTGTGTCCATCAGAGCAGATGAATGCAGCTGAAGCGCTGTGTGTGTGGATTCAGGGCGGATTCTGTCGTTCTACTGATGAATTATTTACAGCAGGAAAATCTCATGTTTCTCATGGAGAGCTGCGGCCGTCAGGAGCAATGCAGTCACACACACACACATCATTAGAGGAGATCGCGGAAAACCCTCCTCATCAGCTCACACTGTCTGTGTGTCATTAGTTTCATCTGCGCGCTGACAGATAATGCAGTGGCTTGTGTGTGATGGTTAAACGTGTTTACAGTGAGGCTGATGAGAGATCTGAGTCCTCCAGACGTCAGTCACTGACCTGTTCAAACACACAGCACAGTCTTTATCCGCAACAAATGACTCAAATAATGGACGTCTCCTCATACACACACACACACACACACACACACACACACACACACAGAATCATCTAAACCAATGGTTTTCAACTGATTTTGACCCAAATTATATACATGGACGTCAGACAAAAGTAACAAAATGTCCTTTAAGTCAATCACGAGATGTATTATTATCGCCTTGAACTGCACAGGCCCATTGATATGCCAAAAATTGTATTTGTATTTTGCATATTTCCAAATGAAAGATTAATCAGAGCTGAAATTAAAATGATTAGACATACGACCTTTGACATCAACAAAAAGACAAAGTGTTTTCTCCTTCCTTTTAAAATATAATTATATGTTTAGTTGCATTTGATTATTTGCATTTGGCATTGATTTCCTTTGCTGTATGTAACCCTTCTTTTTGGGTCATAACAAAACAAAACTAATAAATAATAAAAAAGTATATATATATATATATATATATATATATATATATATATATATATATATATATATATATATATATATATATATATATTAGTGCTGTCAATCGATTAAAAAATTTAATCGCGTTAATCACAGTCATGGACTGTGATTAATCATGGTTAATCACAAATTTAAAATACTAGGATTTACCTGTAAATGTGTTGAAATGAAATGCATGACAAACTAGTTTAAGGAAACAGAATCTTTCACACTTCCGCCAGGTATGAGACATAATCCTTATTATTCTTTTGTTTTTATTCAGCCATTATCAGCCTTTATACTGGCAATAAAACGTTTACCAAACCACATTGCTTCAATCCCGGTATACACTTACCCAACTATTATCAAAAGTATTTCTAAATAAATACAACAAAACATGTCTTGCGACCTTACGTGAAGTATTATGACAAAATGCATTATGCAGAAGAATTGGACCTGTTCTGCAGCTGCATTAGCGCTAACATTAGCATCATGCTTCATAAGACAATTTATGAGATTAATAGTACACTTTTACTCAGAACTCACTTTAAACCAGCATCGAGTGTTTGTAATAACTTCCTTTTGCGATCACATGTGGAATTTGGTCGTTTACTGTTGTTAAAATATGCTCTTTATAGCCTTTTATATCGCTGCACAAATTAGCATAGATGTACACATTCATCTCAAGAAAATCACATACAAACCATATCCTATCGTAATCGTGTGTTTATTATCTTAAATAATCTATAGTGGCTGTTGTCATGTTTATTTCTGCTGTGTAATAGCTTTAACATGTATGCTCTACTGAAACTCACGTTGTTTGTGATGTTTACAGCCGCCTCTCAGTTCTTAAGTTGCCAGGTATACATTCCAACTATAATACACATTAGTAAAAGGATCTATTTTAATTTTTATTTGTCTATATACACTTTGGTTGGCCGCGGTACATTATAAAAATAGCCCAAAAAAAACGCAACCCGCGGCTCTGTAATTTTTCCCGCGACTGTATTTTCAAAATAGCCCAATTGTGCCATTACCCTGGCAACACTGGTTCACTGTACCCTTATCACACAATGATAGATAACCTTCCGCGCTGCGATGACGGGAAGAAGTTGGGGTCAAACCTTATCACATGATTAATTTGCGTTAAAAAAATATTAACGCGTTAAAGATTTTAGATTAATAGCATGCGTTAACGCGTTAACGTTGACACCCCTAATATATATATATATATATATATATATATATATAGTAACGGGGCGAACAAGACATGAGAGGTGCGGATCCATGTGCAAAGCTTTTATTCAGGGTTGTGGTCACAAAACAAGCAAGGTTCATGAAATGGCAAAACAGGTACAACACAGGCAAGACAAAGTGTATTCCTAGGGCAAGTGTGGGTCTTCGATCGGCGAACAGAACAGGGCAAGGCAGAGAGATAATCCAGATACACAGAAATAATCCAGGCAGAGGCAAACAGAGTCCGAACGGCAAGGCAAAGGGTAAATCCAGGAAACACGGGCAAGAATCAGAACACGAGAAAACAGGCAAGGCAAGACTAAGACTAGACTAAGAAAACTAGAAACTGGCTCCGTATCGCAGCTAACACTAGGAAAGTGATAAACGCAGAACAATACTCGGAGACCTGAACAAGGAAGTCCATGGTTTATGTAGGGTGTGTGATTGTGTGATGTGTCTCAGGTGTGAGCATGTGATTAATGAAATGGCTGCTGGGAAATGTAGTCCGGAGAGACATGTAACAGTCTGTGTAGTGTGAGAGTCAATGTAACGGAAGAGTGACCTCTGGTGGCAAGCAGATGCAAGTCCATGGACCAGATTCATGACACACACACACACACACACACATATATAGATATATACACAGTGGGTACAGAAAGTATTCAGACCCCCTTAAATTTTTCACTCTTTGTTATGTTGCAGCCATTTGCTAAAATCATTTAAGTTCATTTTTTTTCCTCATTAATGTACACACAGCACCCTATATTTACAGAAAAACACAGAATTGTTGACATTTTTGCAGATTTATTAAAAAAGAAAAACTGAAATATCACATGGTCCTAAGTATTCAGACCCTTTGCTGTGACACTCATATATTTAACTCAGGTGCTGTCCATTTCTTCTGATCATCCTTGAGATGGTTCTACACCTTCATTTGAGTCCAGCTGTGTTTGATTATACTGATTGGACTTGATTAGGAAAGCCACACACCTGTCTATATAAGACCTTACAGCTCACAGTGCATGTCAGAGCAAATGAGAATCATGAGATCAAAAGAACTGCCTGAAGAGCTCAGAGACAGAATTGTGGCAAGGCACAGATCTGGCCAAGGTTACAAAAAAGTTTCTGCTGCACTTAGGGTTCCTAAGAGCACAGTGGCCTCCATAATCCTTAAATGGAAGACGTTTGGGACGACCAGAACCCTTCCTAGAGCTGGCCGTCCGGCTAAACTGAGCTATCGGGGGAGAAGAGCCTTGGTGAGAGAGGTAAAGAAGAACCCAAAGATCACTGTGGCTGAGCTCCAGAGATGCAGTCGGGAGATGGGAGAAAGTTGTAGAAAGTCAACCATCACTGCAGCCCTCCACCAGTCGGGGCTTTATGGCAGAGTGGCCCGACAGAAGCCTCTCCTCAGTGCAAGACACATGAAAGCCCGCATGAAGGACTCCAAGATGGTGAAAAATAAGATTATCTGGTCTGATGAGACCAAGATAGAACTTTTTGGCCTTAATTCTAAGCGGTATGTGTGGAGAAAACCAGGCACTGCTCATCACCTGTCCAATACAGTCCCAACAGTGAAGCATGGTGGTGGCAGCATCATGCTGTGGGGGTGTTTTTCAGCTGCAGAGACAGGACGACTGGTTGCAATCGAGGGAAAGATGAATGCGGCCAAGTACAGGGATATCCTGGACGAAAACCTTCTCCAGAGTGCTCAGGACCTCAGACTGGGCCGAAGGTTTACCTTCCAACAAGACAATGACCCTAAGCACACAGCTAAAATAACGAAGGAGTGGCTTCACAATAACTCCGTGACTGTTCTTGAATGGCCCAGCCAGAGCCCTGACTTAAATCCAATTGAGCATCTCTGGAGAGACCTAAAAATGGCTGTCCACCAACGTTTACCATCCAACCTGACAGAACTGGAGAGGATCTGCAAGGAGGAATGGCAGAGGATCCCCAAATCCAGGTGTGAAAAACTTGTTGCATCTTTCCCAAAAAGACTCATGGCTGTATTAGATCAAAAGGGTGCTTCTACTAAATACTGAGCAAAGGGTCTGAATACTTAGGACCATGTGATATTTCAGTTTTTCTTTTTTAATAAATCTGCAAAAATGTCAACAATTCTGTGTTTTTCTGTCAATATGGGGTGCTGTGTGTACATTAATGAGGGAAAAAAAATGAACTTAAATGATTTTAGCAAATGGCTGCAATATAACAAAGAGTGAAAAATTTAAGGGGGTCTGAATACTTTCCGTACCCACTGTGTATATATATATATATATATATATATATATATATATATAATGACAAGCACACAAAAACACTATTTAAACTAAATAAAAGAAAATATAAAAATAAAATTTAAATTGAAATATTAACAAAAATATAATTGTACAGTATATAAATAATACTAAATACAATAAAAAACACCAAGCCACTCATTTAAATGACTTCAATAGAATACTTAAATAAATAAATAAATAATAATTCCAGTTCCTTTACTTAAAATAAAGTTGCATTATGCATGTCTATAGACTTCCATAGTCATATATATAATTTATATCGCTAACATAGCTAACATGGACCTCATCCAGACTTAAACCCTTCAAGAAAACATTGTAAATCGTCTTTCCAATTGAAAATGTCCCAGAATGTCCTCAAAGAGAGGGGTTTGTCAAATTTAACTCACTTCTGGGGACAGCTTCCAAACTAAACACACACACACACACACACACAGACACACACACACACACACACACACACACGTTTGTAATGTGGTCCAAAGTGTAGTTTAAATTTCTTTGCTGAGGTGGTAAAACATTTTCACGGTAGACTCAGGATTAGGATTGATAAGTGAATGTTCTGAAGTCTTATTAATGGTTGATATAAAGAGCGACATGATGAGCTGGCGGCGGTGTTTGGCGGCCCAGCGGAGGCCTGCGCTCCTCGAGACGAGCGGCGTAATCTGTGAGAGAACAGCCCTCCGCCGCTGGCGTTCAATCAGAAATAACCACATCTGCATATTCCAGCGCCTCCCAGCCCTTCATAAAACCACACACTCAAAGAATGAATGATCTGCAACTTCTGCTCAACTTTCTTCGCAGATCTTTGTGTTTTCTTTAAAACGTCCCAGTGGTTTTTGCCAGGAAGAAAATAAAAATATCCGTTATTTAAACAACACTGAAACTCCTCCCCTAAAGCACCTTCCTTCTGTGCTATTAAACTTAATATGAAGCAATTATTTAATTTTAATATAACGTTATGAGAAAACAAGCAATTCTGAGTTAATTGGTGTTGTTTTCATGAAGCTAACCTCTGTTCTCTTCCTCTTCATAAAAACACACATTTTGCTCCTGAGCAGAGATGAAAATTTTCTTTCATCTTCTTGTCATTGAAATGCATGTTGTGGAGGAGAATGAAAAAAAGCTTTTTATAAAAATAACCTACTGATGTGTTTTACCCATGTTCATTTCGGTAATTAGTGATTTGAGTTTAAGGTTTTTAAACAAATTAAATTCACAGTGGAGCTTGGGGTTCAGAAACGCATGTCGGCCGTTTGTGGATTCAGATGCTGAGAGGAAGACGAGGGTCGATGTTGAGATTCATCAGATCAGAGCAGCAGAAGGCCAGAAATCTCCAGAAGATGTACACTGAAATTAAGCCCTCTTCCTTTGTCTGTATGGAATGCTTTGTGCTCATTTAAATATGTACAGCTGGGAATTTAGTTGCAATTTACTTTAAATATATTTTTAGCCAAGAAAGATTTCACGGTAAAACTAGATTTCCTGCAGTGTTTGTGTGGCAGAAGTTGAATAGTGTTCAAGTTTTGACGTTTTAGTGTTTAGCACTGTATCAACATATGATGCAACACAGACTTTACAGTGTAAATGATGTTGAAACAGATGCGAGAAAGAAAAGACCAGTCACTGTTCAGTAAGCAAATAGATGTAGAAAAGTCCACCAATCATTTAAAAAAATTACAATGCCATCATCACTGACAGTCACATTTTGAACGCTGAACATTCTTCGATATCATTGAGACATTTAGTTAATTTTTTTAAGTGTATAAAGTTAACAAAATAACAAAAAGATGCGCATCTAAGAGTGACATTTTCTTCAAATGTTTGAATTTTTTTTTTCAGCTGCATACACGCATTTTCAAAACTTTGCCTCTTTTTTTTCAAAACTTTACACACAAATCCAAAAATTGCTCAAACAAAATGCAAAATGCCTCACATCTCTTGCAAAATGAAGCACTGCATTCAAATTATCACAAACACATCTCAAAAGTAAACATTTGCAAACACCTTTGCCATAAAATTAGCTCCTGTTAGATTTTTGTGTGTTGTGTTTTGCAAAAAGTGTTTTATGAAATTGAAAACTGAGTCAAAGGCTGAGAATTAGTGTATGGTTTTGCAGATTTGGTGTGTGCTTCTGGTGTTTGAGTGTCAGCTTTCAGAAATTGTATGACAAGTAAAGATTTTGTGTGTAAGCAGTTGGAAAAAAAAAAACTGTAAAAAGAAACCCTGAGCAGAATGTTTGAGGAATATCAACACAATGCTGTTAACACATAAAATGGGACTGTGTGAGTGTGCAGTGTCAAGGAACGCTTTTGAAGCAGTGCAAAACACAAAACCAGCAGTGTCTCATGATTTCAAATCATCAGAAGGTTTTTTTTATTATTAATTATTTATTTTTTTTAATAAAAATGAATATTGGAAATTGCAACAAAATGCAGCTTTTTGATTTGTCCTGTTTCCAAGCCATTATATTGAAAGGAAATATTTGGAAAACTCGTTGCATGTGCTACTGAGGGTTCATGTTCTCTGACAGCACATGTGTGACGCTGTGATCCGCTCAGGTTCGTGTGTGTGTGTGTGTGTGTGTGTGTGTGTGTGTGTGTGTTTAATGGAGTGTCGTAGTGGTGGACGTGCTCCTCTAATTGCCTGGTTTGTCTCGCAAACATCTAAAACCTGCTGGAAGTTCAAATCAAAGTAGTGTCAGTGAAGTGTGTGTGTGTGTGTGTGTGTGTGTGAGAGAGAGAGAGACAGGATGATTATAAGTCAGTGTAACCTAACAAACTCCAGAAATAACCAGCACTCTGACTCTGTGAACACCTTGTGTGTGATTTGTTGATGTAATTACCTCGAGCAGTTTGTCCGTTAATGTGTCCCTCAGCACATCACACCACAACACACACACATCTGCACACACACACATCTGCTCTGACGACTGCAGACCTGAGCAAGAACACAACATCCATCCAGCAGATAGAGATAGATAGATAGATAGATAGATAGATAGATAGATAGATAGATAGATAGATAGATAGATAGATAGATAGATAGAGTCAGATGATAGATAGATAGATAGATAGATAGACAGACAGATAGATAGATAGATAGATAGATAGATAGATAGATAGATAGATAGATAGATAGATAGATAGATAGATAGAGTCAGATGATAGATAGATAGATAGATAGATAGACAGACAGACAGGCAGGCAGACAGACAGACAGATAGATAGATAGATAGATAGATAGATAGATAGATAGATAGATAGATAGATAGATAGATAGATAGAGTCAGATGATAGATAGATAGATAGATAGATAGATAGACAGACAGACAGACAGACAGACAGACAGACAGACAGATAGACAGATAGATAGATAGATAGATAGATAGATAGATAGATAGATAGATAGATAGATAGAGTCAGATGATAGATAGACAGACAGACAGACAGACAGACAGACAGACAGACAGACAGATAGATAGATAGATAGATAGATAGTCAGATGATAGATAGATAGATAGACAGACAGACAGACAGACAGACAGACAGACAGACAGATAGATAGATAGATAGAGTCAGATGATAGATAGATAGATAGATAGATAGATAGACAGACAGACAGACAGATAGATAGATAGATAGATAGATAGATAGATAGATAGATAGATAGATAGATAGATAGATAGATAGATAGATAGATAGAGTCAGATGATAGATAGATAGATAGATAGACAGACAGACAGGCAGACAGACAGACAGATAGATAGATAGATAGATAGATAGATAGATAGATAGATAGATAGATAGATAGATAGATAGATAGATAGATAGATAGATAGAGTCAGATGATAGATAGATAGATAGATAGATAGATAGATAGATAGATAGATAGATAGATAGATAGATAGATAGATAGACAGACAGACAGACAGACAGATAGATAGATAGATAGATAGATAGATAGATAGATAGATAGATAGATAGAGTCAGATGATAGATAGATAGATAGATAGATAGACAGACAGACAGACAGACAGACAGACAGACAGACAGACAGATAGATAGATAGATAGAGTCAGATGATAGATAGATAGATAGATAGATAGATAGACAGACAGACAGACAGATAGATAGATAGATAGAGTCAGATGATAGATAGATAGATAGATAGATAGACAGACAGACAGACAGACAGACAGACAGACAGATAGATAGATAGATAGAGTCAGATGATAGATAGATAGATAGATAGATAGACAGACAGACAGACAGACAGATAGATAGATAGATAGATAGATAGATAGATAGATAGATAGATAGATAGATAGATAGATAGATAGTTTAAATATTTTAAAATAAATAAATGCTCACCAAGGCTGCATTTATTTGATCAAAAAAAAAAATAAATAAATAAATAAATAAATAAATAAATAAATAAATAAATAAATAAATAAATAAAACAGTAAAATGTTAAATATTATTACAATTTTAAATAACTATTTTCTATGTGAATATGTGTTAAACTGTAATTGATTTCCGTGATCAAAGCTGTATTTTCAGCATCATTACTCCAGTCTTCAGTGTCACATGATCCTTCAGAAATCATTCTAATATGCTGATTTGCTGCTCAAGAAACATTTCTGATTATTATCAATGTTGAAATCAGTTGTGCTGCCCATTTTTTTTGTGGAAACCGTGATACGTTTTATTTTTCAGGATTCACAGATGAATAGAAAGTTCAAAAGAACAGCATTTATTTGAAATAGAAATCGTTTGTAATATTATAAATGTTTACTGTCACTTTTGATCAATTTAATGTGTCCTTGATTAATAAAAGCATGAATTAAAAAAAAAATGGACAGTGAAAAGTTGTTCTATATAAACGTATATATACTGGATAGATAGATAGATAGATAGATAGATAGATAGATAGATAGATAGATAGATAGATAGATACCATCTAAATTAAAGAATAAACATTATAAAGAAGTGTAAAGAACAGTTTATACAATGAGGTGAATGAAAATGAATTACACAGCAGTCAGAAAATGTGATAAAACACACACACACAGTTGGCTGATGTTGTGTGAGTGTATCGGCAGCTTCCTGGGAAAAAAGACTCTATTAAACTCAGTGACAAACAACGAGTATAATCCAGTGTGTGTGTGTGTGTGTGTGTGTGTGTGTGTACTCACTTATGTCACTTTTGGGGACATTCACCAGAATACACACCAGTAAACTGAGGACCACCTTGACAATTGAGGACATTTTTGTGGTCCTCATTTGTCTGACTATATAGTGGCATTCAGTAAGCTCTAAAATGGTGTCCAGGCTTAAAATCTCACTTGTCCCCAAAATGCACTTTTAAGTGATTTGTGTACTGAAAGTGTGTATAACCCCCCTCCTCCCCCCCACAAAGTGTGTATAACACAGCGCCCTCTAGGAGAACTGCACTTCCGCTGAGATACACACTCTGGGGATTCCGACCAACCAGAGGCCCCCAAGAGGCCACGCACTTCTGAATAATTCGGTGATCTGACCAATCAGAGACAAAATACGACGGCAATAGGGATGGCGGAAGAAAATTAATTATGTTTATGAATGAATAGACGGATAATTAACTTAAAGATACATTAATAATATCATGTAATAATTAGTGTTTAATTTAAAAAAAAAAAAACAATTTCCCCGAGAGGAAGCTGTGATCCTGTAGATCCATGAGCGTGTGTTTCTAACTTTGAATCTTCTATTGTCCGCTGAGCAGTGTGTGTGCGTCACGGACTCTTACCGAGAGATCAGAGAATAAACCAGCAACAGATCGCTAATACTGCTGTATGAACCATCTCAAACACGGACACATCGAGGCATGTGACTTTCAAAAACACCTATTTCTTACAAAAGCGGGGTACAGATGTTTAAATTTCCTAAAGTAAGAGTAATTATCTTTATGCACCTATTAGTTTATTCAGTAAAATAAGCCACCGAAAGATGTGTGAATACATGCAAACTCGCTTGCTTTTAGTGGTGGTTTTATTAATTTAAATAGTTTTTCCTAGTTTGTCAAAGTAAAATAAATAAATAAATAAATAAAAAACGTCTGCATCTCCCTGATATGATCGGTTCTCCCGCCGCCCCGCCCCCTCTCCTCCACCGGAGAACCGTCACAGCTGAGCTCGTGCTCACTATCAGAATATACACTGATTAGATCACTAATTATAATAGTATTATTATTATTACTACTACCACCACTACTACTACTACTATTATTATTATTATTATCAGTAAAAAATAATAATTATTATTATTATCAGTAATAACTAAATTTTTAGTTAGTTTACAATAAAATGTGTTTAAAAGTATCAGAAGTCAAGCTGACACGTTTATATTTTGTTTACAGATGTATTCTTAATTCGATTAAAAAAAGCTTTCAGTGGCAAAAGTTTTTTTATTATTATTGCAATAATAATAATAAAGATTACAGTACGAACAAAATAAACAGAAAAGAACAGTATGTACAAAACATACAAAATACCTTTCAATAAAAAATACTTATGGATTAACAGATAACAGAAAAAGTAATATAATATAAAAAAAAATCTTTAAAATTGACAGAAAGGAGTCACACAAAAAAAAAAAGAAAAAGAGAGGGCACACAAATAAAGATATAAGTACATTAAGGAAAAATCTTAAACATGGCACAAGTTCTAGATGTTTTTATAGCTTTCTTATTAACAGATGTTGAAATTGTATTTAAATACAACTTCATTTCTTGTTTGAAGATGTTAAAGTGGGGTTTATATTTACATTTATGGACATAAAACTTTCCAATAAATAACAGGAGGTTTAGATAGAAACTTGCATTAAATAGATTCTTATCTTTAACATAAAACCCAAAAAGAATGTGTTTATAACATAAAGAGAAATCATTAAAAATATTTTGGACAATCAGAGCATTAACATTATTCCAGAAAGACTGAACAAAAGGACACTCCCAAAACAAATGAGCCACAGTTTCAGAAGAACATTCACAGAAACAACAAGATGCATCAATGTCACTTTTAAATTTCTGCAAAAACTGTTTAACAGGATAAAACCTGTGAATTATTTTATAAGATATTTCTTTAACTTTATTTGTTAAGAAAAAATTCTGAGGAAGTGACCAAACATATGCCCACTTAATATCATCAAAAAGGTTGTTCCAATAAGAAATGGAGGAAGAATTTCAGTTTCAGTGTAAGTGCGCTGGTGTTTCTGATGTCTTGACACGGACAGAAATGGACTCTTTTGTGTTCGGCAGTTTTCCAGTCCGCTCACTAACGCGATAAACTCCCAGACACAGACGGACATGTTTACACACTCACTGGTAAATCCACCTATCATCCTGTTCACAAGTGCACAAAAATGTGTCATATGCACTCATAAAAACAGTAAAGAAAGCCACAAACACGGCAAAGTATCAACAAAACTTAATTTTATTTTTCAGCAAATGCAGGACTGCAAACATTTAACAGGACTGCAAATATTCAACAAACACAACAGGACTGCAACATTTAACTAATCATTTAGATTGAGAAAAAGATTTTGCAAACAGACACTTCAAGTGAATTATTAAACTGATTAAACAATAAAATATTTATATATATATATATATATATATATATATATATATATATATACACACACTAATCAGTAACAAACACAATAATGAATACACTTGCAATGGACACTGCAAAGTCAGGGCAGTGATTACTACTCCAATCTCAGACAGACACATATTCTACAACTCTAATGGCACCATCAAAACAAGAATAAAATAAAATAAGAGGGATCATAAACATTCCATGCTATTTTTATTTAGTACTGTCCTGAATAAGCAATTTTAGATATTTACATATATTGAATTTATAAAAAAAATAAACTGAATTTATAAAAATGAAAATGTATAATTTATAAAAAATGTTCAAAAGTTTACATACACTTGATTCTTAATACCATGTCATTACCTGGATGACCCACAGCTGTTTTTATGTTTTGTGATAGTTTTTCATGAGTCCCCTGATTGTCCAGGGCTGCAGGTTCTACAATCTACTTACGCTTAAAGTGTTTTGGGAAACGCAGCCCAGAGCAATTCAACTGCCTGCTATTCTTCAGAAAAATACTCCAAGTCCAGCAAATTCTTTGGTTTTCCAGCATCTTCTGCCTATTTGACCCCTGTCCAACGACGACTTATGATTTTGAGATCCATCTTTTCATTCTGAGGAAAACTGAAGGACTCATACACAACTACTATAAAAGGTGAAAACATTCACTGATGCTCCAGAAGGAAACAATAAATTAGGAGCTGGGGGTGTAAACCTTTGAACAGGATGATAATGATGAGTAAATCATATTTGTTCTTTTAGTACTGCCCTTCAGAAGCTACATAAAATACTTGTTTTTTATACTTTTCAGACAAAATAAGTAGTTTACCCTGATCACCCTATTCAAATAGCTTACACTTTAGACTTGCGTCTCTTAATGCATTGTGTTGCTTTCTTGAGCATCAGTAAATGTGTTTACCTTTTGTAATAGTTATGTACGAGTCCCTCGATTGTCCTCAGTGTGAAAAGATGGATCTGAAATTATACGGTCACTGCTGGAAAGGGTTAAAATCTGCAAAAGATGCTGGAAAACCTGAGAATGTGCAGGACCTTGAAGTTTTTTCTGAAGAAAAGTGGGCAGTTGAACTGCTCAGGAGAAACAAAGGACTCATGAAACACTATCACAAAACAAACATGAACCACTACTCCTTTTTTAAATAAAAAAAATCAGCTATGATTCTAACTTGCAGACCAAACGTAAACATTTGTTAAATGAAATAGCTTCATCAGGCCAGTCCTAAATAATAATAAATAAATAAATAACGTATAATTTTGTTTAATAACATAATGCATATTCTGCAATGTGATGTAAACTTTTGACCACAACCGTATGTATGTGTGAAACAGCGAGTACAGCAGGCTAATTTCAGTGAAATATCAATACCCCTATCATCCTCTGCCATGTCCTTGTATTTATTTTGTGGAAACTGTCAGTCCTTCAGATGAATGGTTGGGTCTGGGAACAGAGGATCCTGTGAAAAAAATAAAATATAATAAAACATATTTTCTCTAAATACATAGTACAGTTTTCATTGCTTAAGCATAAGCTAGAATGATGAAACATAACATGATAATGCAAATGTAATGATAACAGCCAGCTATTTTGTTAGTGTTTTGGGATTTTAATTCATGAATTCTCATATGTACGGTGACCGGGAGGGAACTTAAGGCTGGAATACGCTACATGACTTTTAAAATCTGAACAGATTTTTAAAACTCTAGGCATCATACACTTACCGACTTTGTAAATAGTGACAAAGAAAAACTGGGCATCATACACTATGCGACTGAAGATCATACACTACCAGACTTTAAAGTTGTTCCGACGTGCGCCTTGTTGCTAGGAGACGCATGACAAATGAAAACATGTGTTCTAAAATCATCTGAAAATATCAAACATGTTTGATATCCTCCAACTGGATAGAATCAAAGTCTGAAGCTAAAAAATCGTAGTCTGTGACCATCATACACAACGAGATTTTCTGTAGAATCTGTCAGCTGTAATCTGCAGACTGGCTCTGACTTTCCTCAACTAGCATCAACTTGTTCAGACTGTAAAATCGGGGGGAAATCGGGGCAAAAATCGCGTAGTGTATTCCAGGTTTTAGTTTTGTCGAGGTAACGACATCCTTTGTCGTGGCCACGCAATATGAAGTCATGGCCTCGAGATCCTATGTTGAGGTAGTCTCAGACGTCACGACCACGGAACATTGGCTAAACGTCTGATGCATATGGCACACTTATCTGGAAACACTTAAAGAGTGTCGAAGTTGTCATCGGATTGGTTGAATTCTACAGGATTTCCGGGAGACGTGTGTGTCGCGTTCTTTAACGTTCCGCCTGGAAACAAAGATGCCATGGCGCCAAACCCCCTCACGAAAGAAGAAAGCCGTTGTGTTTACAACTGTGATGACAAATGCTTATCCTTATAAAATAAACGCTGGATTTTCAAAAGTATGTGAAATATTTAAAGTTTGCGGCACAGAATCTTTAAAATACATCCGAGAGTTTCACATCCGAGTCTGTTATTGTGGCGACATTTCCACGCCCCAAAACGTGACGCTGAACGAAACGAACTGTGATTGGTTGTTTGATATGTCGGTCAAACGGCATCACGGGCGGGCCTTGGCCAATGAAAGCCACCATAGATTCCAGACCTTCAGCCATCAGTCTGAAGGTCTGGCTACGCGAGACTAATGTTGAGGGAACAACATCGATTTCTCATATATGTAAACAAACCTGTCTGACCATAGAAACCTGGGATTATCAGAGATGGATAAAACATTTTTATCCATCCCACAGTCTTGTAAATCCGTTAACTGATTGTGTCTTTTTATTTAATTGTATATTATTATTAGTATTAAATATAATAATATTATTATATTAACTGGTTAGGGCTATATTTTTACATTTATTGTTATATATGCTTATTTCCCCTCTCAATTCGTGTATCACTTTACCTAATTAATGTTCTGTATAATTATGCTAGTATTGCATAATTATGCTAGCAGTGCAAAAACGGTAAACGCCTGACAATTATGCCAATAAACTTTTGACTTTATGATTACATTACAATAACGTGATGATAAATTAGTGTGCTGTGTTTTCATTTACAATGAAACTACGCAAATGATTCATTCATCAACAAAACACTATAGTATTTATAATTATAGTCTATTAATTAGCTGAAATATATGTTACATTCAATCTTTAAACTGCACTTCCAGTAAAAATTCCCGTAAGTCAAATAGTATAATCAAAGCTTTATTGGCATGTCGAGCATTTACAGCAGGCTATTATTTACAAAACTATTCAGAACGTTAAGTAAAGAGATCAAAATGAAAGGGAAAAAATCATAGACATAATGAATATAAAAATATAACCAATAATAATAATAATATATAAATTTTTATGGAAAAAAGATGATCAGTTTATGGACTTACAAGACTGTGGGATGGATGAAAATGTTTTCTTGTAGGCCTATTTTATTTTATGTGCTTTATGTAACATTTATTCATGATAAACTTCTTTCGAATGCTGTCTACGTCGTGTGCAATACAGTCCTTAGGCCTACTTCATTAAGAATAGGAAAAAATCTAAGCTAGTCAAAGTGCTATCTTGCAGATTTAGTAACTGAATAAAATATAAGATAACCTGGGTAATTGAATGGTATTCAAAAAATATTTCTGTGTGCAAATTACCTGATTGATGACTGTTCTTTGAAGAGCAGTTTTCCAGAAGAATGGCAGCATTGGCTGACCTAAAACATAATATATATTATACATTAAATCACATCATCATAAAACAAAATACATTCTAGATTTCTACTTAAACTAGAACACTGGCATGAACAAAAGGAGTTAAATTAATGCTGCACTTTGAAAATGATGATATATTAACAAATTTTATTGCTAAGACGCACCGTTTCCAGTGTTGCCAACTTAGCAATTTTGTTGCTAAATTTTGCAACTTTTCAGACTACCCTAGCAACTTTTTCTTCCAAAAGCACCTAGTAACAAATTTAGCAATTTTTTAAATTTATTTGGCAACTTTTAGCAACTTTTGATTAGTGACAAATAAAAAAAACACACATTTTCCATCCAAATTACACAAAAAGAGGAAACCAAAGATGCCTAGCAGTACAGACATCACGTGAATTGACTTAGCTGCTATTTGCAGTTGTTCAATTTAATAATAATAATAATAATAATTTAATAATTGTTCATTTATGATACACTTTGTTAGTAGCTTCTAGCTTGTACCTGCAATTGTTGATCAGTTAGTACACTGTAAGAAAAATGGAAAAGATACTAATTTTCCAGGACATTATCCATTACCCATGTAACCCTGTAACCCGAAAATACAATGCATAATTTAAAATGCAGGTAAAAATCAATACGGAAAATTCTTTCTTATTAACATAGTAGATTGTGCCCTATTTTTACAGACTTTTCTTAGAGTGTAGCATACTAACTACTAATACACTGCTTAAAGCATAATTGTTGAGAATGTGTAGTATTACTAGTTTACTAGCTATTAAAAAAAACTTAAATTGTTATCATTCAAAAATGTGTAAGTGTTCAATAATTCAATGTATTTAAAAATACAGTTACAGTTACATCATCACACAATGACATCACAACGTCATTTAGCAACTTTTAGCAACAAAACACCTGAGTCTGAGTCTGTCTCAGTCTGTCTCAGTCTGTCTCAGAGTCTGTCTCAGTCTGTCTCAGAGTCTGTCTCAGTCTGTCTCAGGGTCTGTCTCAGTCTGTCTCAGGGTCTGTCTCAGAGTCTGTCTCAGAGTCTGTCTCAGTCTGTCTCAGGGTCTGTCTCAGTCTGTCTCAGAGTCTGTCTCAGGGTCTGTCTCAGTCTGTCTCAGAGTCTGTCTCAGTCTGTCTCAGTCTGTCTCAGAGTCTGTCTCAGAGTCTGTCTCAGGGTCTGTCTCAGTCTGTCTCAGTCTGTCTCAGGGTCTGTCTCAGAGTCTGTCTCAGAGTCTGTCTCTGGGTCTGTCTCAGAGTCTGTCTCAGTCTGTCTCAGAGTCTGTCTCAGTCTGTCTCAGAGTCTGTCTCAGTCTGTCTCAGGGTCTGTCTCAGTCTGTCTCAGGGTCTGTCTCAGTCTGTCTCAGAGTCTGTCTCAGTCTGTCTCAGAGTCTGTCTCAGTCTGTCTCAGAGTCTGTCTCAGTCTGTCTCAGGGTCTGTCTCAGAGTCTGTCTCAGTCTGTCTCAGAGTCTGTCTAGGTCTGTCTCAGAGTCTGTCAGGGTCTGTCTCAGAGTCTGTCTCAGTCTGTCTCAGTGTCTGTCTCAGGGTCTGTCTCAGGGTCTGTCTCAGGGTCTGTCTCAGTCTGTCTCAGAGTCTGTCTAGGTCTGTCTCAGGGTCTGTCTCAGAGTCTGTCAGGGTCTGTCTCAGAGTCTGTCTCAGTCTGTCTCAGAGTCTGTCTCAGGGTCTGTCTCAGAGTCTGTCTCAGGGTCTGTCTCAGGGTCTGTCTCAGGGTCTGTCTCAGGGTCTGTCTCAGAGTCTGTCTCAGTCTGTCTCAGTCTGTCTCAGGGTCTGTCTCAGTCTGTCTCAGGGTCTGTCTCAGGGTCCGTCTCAGAGTCCGTCTCAGGGTCCGTCTCAGGGTCCGTCTCAGTCTGTCTCAGTCTGTCTCAGTCTGTCTCAGGGTCTGTCTCAGTCTGTCTCAGGGTCTGTCTCAGAGTCTGTCTCAGGGTCTGTCTCAGGGTCTGTCTCAGGGTCTGTCTCAGAGTCTGTCTCAGAGTCTGTCTCAGAGTCTGTCTCAGTCTGTCTCAGGGTCTGTCTCAGAGTCTGTCTCAGTCTGTCTCAGAGTCTGTCTAGGTCTGTCTCAGAGTCTGTCAGGGTCTGTCTCAGAGTCTGTCTCAGTCTGTCTCAGAGTCTGTCTCAGTGTCTGTCTCAGGGTCTGTCTCAGGGTCTGTCTCAGGGTCTGTCTCAGGGTCTGTCTCAGAGTCTGTCTCAGTCTGTCTCAGTCTGTCTCAGGGTCTGTCTCAGGGTCTGTCTCAGGGTCTGTCTCAGGGTCTGTCTCAGAGTCTGTCTCAGAGTCTGTCTCAGAGTCTGTCTCAGTCTGTCTCAGGGTCTGTCTCAGAGTCTGTCTCAGTCTGTCTCAGAGTCTGTCTCAGGGTCTGTCTCAGGGTCTGTCTCAGTCTGTCTCAGAGTCTGTCTCAGGGTCTGTCTCAGGGTCTGTCTCAGAGTCTGTCTCAGAGTCTGTCTCAGAGTCTGTCTCAGTCTGTCTCAGTCTGTCTCAGAGTCTGTCTCAGTCTGTCTCAGGGTCTGTCTCAGAGTCTGTCTCAGGGTCTGTCTCAGGGTCTGTCTCAGAGTCTGTCTCAGGGTCTGTCTCAGGGTCTGTCTCAGAGTCTGTCTCAGGGTCTGTCTCAGTCTGTCTCAGGGTCTGTCTCAGGGTCTGTCTCAGGGTCTGTCTCAGGGTCTGTCTCAGAGTCTGTCTCAGTCTGTCTCAGTCTGTCTCAGGGTCTGTCTCAGAGTCTGTCTCAGAGTCTGTCTCAGAGTCTGTCTCAGGGTCTGTCTCAGGGTCTGTCTCAGTCTGTCTCAGGGTCTGTCTCAGTCTGTCTCAGAGTCTGTCTCAGTCTGTCTCAGAGTCTGTCTCAGTCTGTCTCAGTCTGTCTCAGGTGAATCCAGTGAAGTCAGCCTCTGAAAACAGAGAATGTGTCGGCAGATTTGTCAATGGGGAATATGTTAACAACTAAAGCATGCTAGCTAAACTAACATTAATTAATACATATATACATTTTACTAATAGCTAACTTTTTATTAACTTTTTTAAATTTACGTAGCAGTAGCTAAGCAAGTTACCAGTTAACTTACCAGCTTACCACGATAGCTAGACTAATTTTAGAACATAAACCCACTCAAATATAAAGTTATACATTAAAACACTTAATATTATGTTTTGATAAATAGACTATTGAAAAGGTTTGTGTAAATTCTCCCTTACTTTCTTCTGATATAAATCTCTCTGTAAACACTGGACGGCTGTCACCTCGCGCTGACTGAAGGCCGCTGAAGCGGGAACAAACGGCTCCAAACAGCATCGGGCTAGAAATACAGTTAGAAAAAAATGATATAACATGTTATGTCTGATAAACATGTTATTTAAATGGTTTTATGTACGTATACTGACCTTGGTCTGAGGTAAATCTCTCAGAAAATCAGCGCGCGCGGGAACAAACGGCTCGAAACAACGTCATGCTAGAAATACAATTTAAAAATATTACATCGAACCGAACAACTTTAAATGTTATGTTCTTGTAAACATGTTATTTAAAATTGTTTTATATATTCACACTTACCTTCTCTGATAAAATGCAGGACGCTGTCAGCGCGAGCGCGCAAAAACTGCAGTGAGGCAGCGGGGGAGGGGTAAGAACAGTGATGCTCGGAGGAGTCGATTCCAAAAAGATTCGATTCACGGGCGTCAAGAGTTGCGAGTCTCGGGTGATTCAGCTCCAAATGCGAGGCCTGAAATGTCCGTGCGTGATATTAACTATAACAAACCCCGAGATACAACACTACCCACGAATGTGTGGATTTTTATTAATCTCACTCAAATTTTGCGATTCTGTTAATCAAAAGACTCATTTAAATTCATTCAATTCGGATTAATTTAAACTTGCCTACAGATTTAAAAATGACGGGTTGATTAATTTTTAACCGATAAACACCCAAAAAACACAACAGTGCTTGCTCCTTATGACAATTAACCATGGTACATAAAAAAAAATAAATAAATAAAAAAAAACCTTATTGTACGTAATTAAAAACGTGTATTTGTAGTAAAACTGGTTATACAAATATGGCAATCAATCTGCCAAAAAAGGTAAATACACTTTTACTATAATAAAGGCATGGGTTATTTATAAGGGCTAGTATACTGGAAATCTCTGAACAGGTCTAGTGTGTGCAATCAGAAATATCCTGTCTCTGAAGATCTCAGTGCAGCTGTAGTGTATGGAGGTGTACGGGACTCAGCACACTCAGCCTGGGAAACTTTCGTGCACGGGTCCTACACCTTAAGTTTCACTGAAATTTCCATTGTCCAATTTATCCCGGAAATGAGTCTTTTCATGCAGTGTAACAAGGTCCAAAAATAAAGACCTAATTTTGTGATTGGATTTTTGAACAGAGAAACAAATAGAACCAACCACAGTGGATTCAGGACTGAGGGGACAAACAGAAATCAATGAGCCACTCTTATTATTTCTAAAGAACATTCAAATTTCCAGAGAGATGGCCTTTAAAACTGTATTAAATTCTTTTACATTTATGCATTTATCTATCTTTTCTAGATACAAGAAAGTGAAATCTTAAAACAAAATCAGAATAATTAAACAAATTGCCATCATTGTCAAACAATTGGTTCACTAACAACAATCCATTATTGAACCAATTTTCCAGAAACAAGGATTTCCTCTTACAGTTGTTGTTACAGTTGTTCCAAATAAAAAAAAGATTAAAAAAATGTGTGGTGAGAAATTATGCTTATGAATAAGTTTCCAAGCCAAAAGCATTTGTTGGTGATAACTGGAAAGTTTGATATGGAGTTTACTAATGGAATAATTACACATTAATAAAAAATTAATTCCACCTAATTGTGAAAACATGGGATTACACTCCAAATAGAAGACTGATTGTGGAGAAAGTGTTTCAGCCAATTGATTTTTATGGTGTTATTAAGAGAATCAAAGTCAATCAAATTTAAGCCGCCCTTATTATAAGAATTTAAAATAACAGATTTTCTAATATAATGAGTTTTATTTTTCCAAAGAAATTTAAGCAACATTACATCAATCAATTTACAGGTTGGTCTATCTACAGATAAGGAATGAGCAGCATAGGATAATCTAGAGATACCCTCAGCTTTAGTAAGCAAAGTCCCTCCTTTCAATGATAGATCTCTTAATAAACAAAGATTAATATTTGTTTGTTTTCTCCCAGTGGCAAAAGTTATACAGGTGCTGGTCATATAATTAGAATATCATCAAAAAGTTGATTTATTTCACTAATTCCATTCAAAAAGTGAAACTTGTATATTATATTCATTCATTACACACAGACTGATACATTTCAAATGTTTATTTCTTTTAATTTTGATGATTATAACTGACAACTAAGGAAAATCCCAAATTCAGTATCTCAGAAAATTAGAATATTGTGAAAAGGTTCAATATTGAAGACACCTGGTGCCACACTCTAATCAGCTAATTAACTCAAAACACCTGCAAAGGCCTTTAAATGGTCTCTCAGTCTAGTTCTGTAGACTACACAATCATGGGGAAGACTGCTGACTTGACAGTTGTCCAAAAGACGACCATTGACACGTTGCACAAGGAGGGCAAGACACAAAAGGTCATTGCAAAAGAGGCTGGCTGTTCACAGAGCTCTGTGTCCAAGCACATTAATAGAGAGGCGAAGGGAAGGAAAAGATGTGGTAGAAAAAAGTTTACAAGCAATAGGGATAACCGCATCCTGGAGAGGATTGTGAAACAAAACCCATTCAAAAATGTGGGGGAGATTCACAAAGAGTGGACTGCAGCTGGAGTCAGTGCTTCAAGAACCACTACGCACAGACGTATGCAAGATATGGGTTTCAGCTGTCGCATTCCTTGTGTCAAGCCACTCTTGAACAACAGACAGCGTCAGAAGCATCTCGCCTGGGCTAAAGACAAAAAGGACTGGACTGCTGCTGAGTGGTCCAAAGTTATGTTCTCTGATGAAAGTAAATTTTGCATTTCCTTTGGAAATCAGGGTCCCAGAGTCTGGAGGAAGAGAGGAGAGGCACACAATCCACGTTGCTTGAGGTCCAGTGTAAAGTTTCCACAGTCAGTAATGGTTTGGGGTGCCATGTCATCTGCTGGTGTTGGTCCACTGTGTTTTCTGAGGTCCAAGGTCAACGCAGCCGTATACCAGGAAGTTTTAGAGCACTTCATGCTTCCTGCTGCTGACCAACTTTATGGAGATGCAGATTTCATTTTCCAACAGGACTTGGCACCTGCACACAGTGCCAAAGCAACCAGTATCTGGTTTAAGGACCATGGTATCCCGGTTCTTAATTGGCCAGCAAACTCGCCTGACCTTAACCCTTTAGAAAATCTATGGGGTATTGTGAAGAGGAAGATGCGATATGCCAGACCCAACAATGCAGAAGAGCTGAAGGCCACTATCAGAGCAACCTGGGCTCTCATAACACCTGAGCAGTGCCACAGACTGATCGACTCCATGCCACGCTGCATTACTGCAGTAATTCAGGCAAAAGGAGCCCCAACTAAGTATTGAGTGCTGTACATGCTCATACTTTTCATGTTCATACTTTTCAGTTGGCCAAGATTTCTAAAAATCCTTTCTTTGTATTGGTCTTAAGTAATATTGTAATTTTCTGAGATACTGAATTTGGGATTTTCCTTAGTTGTCAGTTATAATCATCAAAATTAAAAGAAATAAACATTTGAAATATATCAGTCTGTGTGTAATGAATGAATATACAAGTTTCACTTTTTGAATGGAATTAGTGAAATCAACTTTTTGATGATATTCTAATTATATGACCAGCACCTGTAGCCTGTATTGATGATTGCGTCTCTTCCCCTCCCCCACTCTACAGCGCGCGCCCCTCCCCCACTCTACAGCGCGCACCCCTCCCCCACTCTACAGCGCGAGACTCCAGAAGAGACTCAGACGCAGCAGAGCAGCGCAAGAGTGCACATATACAACACATTAATAAAAGTGCTGCTTAAGATGTATACAATTATTATGAATATGTATATTTAATGTAATTTAACAACACCCAGCAGTTTTTCCTCACTTTTATTTAATGTAAAATATTTTACCATTTATTCATATACAGGTGCATCTCAATAAATTAGAATGTCGTGGAAAAGTTCATTTATTTCAGTAATTCAACTCAAATTGTGAAACTCGTGTATTAAATAAATTCAATGCACACAGACTGAAGCAGTTTAAGTCTTTGGTTCTTTTAATTGTGATGATTTCGGCTCACATTTAACAAAAACCCACCAATTCACTATCTCAACAAATTAGAATATGGTGACATGCCAATCAGCTAATCAACTCAAAACACCTGCAAAGGTTTCCTGAGCCTTTAAAATGGTCTCTCAGTTTGGTTCACTAGGCTACACAATCATGGGGAAGACTGTTGATCTGACAGTTGTCCAGAAGACAATCATTGACACCCTTCACAAGGAGGGTAAGCTACAAACATTCATTGCCAAAGAAGCTGGCTGTTCACAGAGTGCTGTATCCAAGCATGTTAACAGAAAGTTGAGTGGAAGGAAAAAGTGTGGAAGAAAAAGATGCACAACCAACCGAGAGAACCGCAGCCTTATGAGGATTGTCAAGCAAAATCGATTCAAGAATTTGGGTGAACTTCACAAGGAATGGACTGAGGCTGGGGTCAAGGCATCAAGAGCCACCACACACAGACGTGTCAAGGAATTTGGCTACAGTTGTCGTATTCCTCTTGTTAAGCCACTCCTGAACCACAGACAACGTCAGAGGCGTCTTACCTGGGCTAAGGAGAAGAAGAACTGGACTGTTGCCCAGTGGTCCAAAGTCCTCTTTTCAGATGAGAGCAAGTTTTGTATTTCATTTGGAAACCAAGGTCCTAGAGTCTGGAGGAAGGGTGGAGAAGCTCATAGCCCAAGTTGCTTGAAGTCCAGTGTTAAGTCTCCACAGTCTGTGATGATTTGGGGTGCAATGTCATCTGCTGGTGTTGGTCCATTGTGTTTTTTGAAAACCAAAGTCACTGCACCCGTTTACCAAGAAATTTTGGAGCACTTCATGCTTCCTTCTGCTGACCAGCTTTTTAAAGATGCTGATTTCATTTTCCAGCAGGATTTGGCACCTGCCCACACTGCCAAAAGCACCAAAAGTTGGTTAAATGACCATGGTGTTGGTGTGCTTGACTGACCAGCAAACTCACCAATCCTGAACCCCATAGAGAATCTATGGGGTATTGTCAAGAGGAAAATGAGAAACAAGAGACCAAAAAATGCAGATGAGCTGAAGGCCACTGTCAAAGAAACCTGGGCTTCCATACCACCTCAGCAGTGCCACAAACTGATCACCTCCATGCCACGCCGAATTGAGGCAGTAATTAAAGCAAAAGGAGCCCCTACCAAGTATTGAGTACATATACAGTAAATGAACATACTTTCCAGAAGGCCAACAATTCACTAAAAATGTTTTTTTTTTTTTTGGTCTTATGAAGTATTCTAATTTGTTGAGATAGTGAATTGGTGTTTTTTTTTTAAATGTGAGTCAAAATCATCACAATTAAAAGAACCAAAGACTTAAACTACTTCAGTCTGTGTGCACTGAATTTATTTAATACACGAGTTTCACAATTTGAGTTGAATTACTGAAATAAATGAACTTTTCCATGACATTCTAATTTATTGAGATGCACATGTATATCATTCATTAAAAAAATAGAGACCTGTTCCAGTTTATATTTATGAGCAGCTTTGTATTTGCTGACATACTGTTACTGTATTGGTAATTACACAGAATTAGTAGAAAATATAGAAGAGATCCAGTTGCTTTTCTGATGCTCATTTAGACGCAGTTGTGCGCATGCGTGCAGCTCCACGCGCTTACATTGCGGCACCCGCTGTTCTGTGTCTCAGTGCAGGAGTCATGATGCGAGATTGACCTATGTGCATAATTACAGTCGCGATTTTATACATTCTAAACAATCTTTGAAACCCGTTGTATTAGGGGAGAGTCGACTTTCTCCCTGTAAAGCCGATCACTCATTAGTAAACAGCACACGTTATATCCTGAATCTCTTTAAAAAGAAGATTTTAATCGCTGGATTATGTTGTCCTGAACATCTTAGACACAATATAACGAAGAAACATAAGCTCGCGTGACTATGGATATGTTCTGAGGATTTTTGTAATCGTATTTTAGCATTTAAAGTAATTTACTTTTTTGTAGTTGTTTGTATATAATGACAAAGTTCAAATAAAATGTTGCTTGCAGTGTAAAACGATTTTATTTCATGAATACTTTGCTGATTGTAATGAGTTCGATCAAGTTGTGTGAAGTGTCCTTGTTTGTCGGTTGCTGGATCGACACAGGGCTGTGTTCTATTCAAAGGAGGTCATCACTGCGCCCTAACCCTTGTAAGGCTGTATTCCCCACTACAGCAGCCTTGGGAAGTGTATTTGGTCGTTAGGAACACACCTTTGAAGACATAAACATCGGTTTTGAACAGTATGTGCGATTGTCACGCTTTTTCTCTCTCATCGAAGTGCCCTCGGTAGGCATCACTGTAGCGATTGGACGCAGTGCAGGCGTCAGTCCGGCCCAGAACAAGCACAGTTTTATTTTCTTTAAAAGTTTGCTGAACCAGTACTGGGATCAAAATAAGGTCCTTAATCAAAGAATTTTCAAGGTCTTTGTCAAAATATATGTATTATATTTAATTAATAAATGGAGGGACAAGTTCAACGTGAAATCCAAATACGTCATTTACGCAAGCGCAAACGCGTTTTCCCGGGAAATGCAGACACGTGACAATGACGTCTGCTCAATCAGGGACGCGTTTCCCGCGAAGCAGACCCCATCCCCCACTCCAGGCCATGCACCCATTAACGAAGGAAAGGTAAGATCAAGTCTTCTTCTGAAAATGCATAATAACTACCTATAATAACTGTGTTTAAGTTAGTAAGATGTATTTAGTTTAGTGAAAACATGTAACATTGTTCCAACAATTTTTTTTTGTGTTTTTTTTTTGTAATCTTCTAAATGACTTTTAGACATATCACATGTACTGTCATTATACTGAATAGAACCCTATGAAATCATTCACCCTAAACTAACAGTATTGGTGAATAACAAAATCATTTTTGATGTTTCTGAAATGGTTAATCCAGCAGTATGTGTAGCTCTTTAGTCATAATAAACTATCATTATTGTTGTTACCCATTAATTTAAAAATTTAAATAGTAAAATAGTAGCATACTTTTTTTTTTTTTAATTCAGATGCCCCATTAATCAATAAATACAGTCTAATAAATTTCTTAAGCACTGTATGTGTTTTACAAATTTATTAGATCACCTGTCATAACAAAGAGAGAGAAAAAAACCCACAAAATCGGGCATCTGCATTAAGAAATGAAAGTGATTTTTTTTTTTAATTTTTTTTTTTACTGCTGTGCTACACATACTGGTGGATTAACCATTACAGAAACATCAAAAATTATTTTTGTAATCACCAGTACTGTTAGTTTAGGGCAGCTGAGACATATATAGATAAATTATGGTTGTTTATTCCAATCACCTTATATTTCTTTTATTTTTATTTTCTCCAGTTATTACAGGAAAGCTGGCCTATGTCATAATGCTGGGAGCCTCGAGAAATAAACGACGAAAAAGACCTCAACAGGATGCAGAGCATTACATTGCTTGCAAAACCGATAAACCAGGACTTCAAGAGCGATTCATCGACATATATAAAGGCAAGATATTTCAGTATTTTTGACTAAGCAGTTTACCAATAATATTAATCTGCAAAACTGAGAATGTACGGTAATGTGTAATGTATATTTATGATTCCTGAATACAGTGCTGCATGAATGAGTCCTAAAACACAGAACGAGTTGTATGTTTGCACTTCTGGTTCCAAATCAATGGGTTTTTTGAAAGTCTGAGATGAACAAAAGTTTAAGATATTTTCACGTTTTATTCTACAACATAAAATACATCAGTAATACCCCTTGTATTCATAGTGTTTATAGCTTTTTACTTCTGGTGATTGTATTTAGACTTCAAAATGAATAAAAGTTGTTTATTTGTAAAGAGAATATCATGATGAACAAAACGTGAAAGAATTCTAAACTTTTGATGTCACAGGGCTTATTTTCTACAATAATCCATAAGCAAATGAATTCTTCTGGGATTTTGTTGAGGGAACCGGATGCAAACCTCCAGATTGGCCAGCAAAAATATGTCATCCCTGTGACACTCTATTCTATAACTCTACAATATATAGCCATGATAATATTTGTGTAAGTGTATGAACCTGCAACCATATAATTTTAAGACTTTAAATTTTAATGTAAAGTTTAAACAGCACATCATATTTCTGAATTACCTGACTACTTAATATTTTCAGAGCTATTTAAAGGGATAGTTCACCTAAAAATGAAAATTCTGTCATTAATTTCTCACCCTCATGTCGTTCCAAACCCGTAACAACTTTGTTCATCTTCAGTACACAAATTAAGATATTTTTGATGAAATCCAAGAACTTTCTGACAACTGACACAGTCAAGGCCCAGAAACGCAGTAAGGACATCGGTAAAATAGTCCATGTGACATCAGTAGTTCAACTGTAATTTTGTGAAGCTACGAGAATGCTTTTTGTGTACAAAGAAAACAAAACAAAAAAAAGACTTTATTCAACAATTTCTTTTCTGGGACAGTCTGCCGTGCTGTTGAAGCAGATCACGCATGCGCTGAGTCTTGTTTATGAGCAGAGGAGCACACGCATGCATTGTGGTACTCTCGGTTGAACCACTGATGTCACATGGACTGTTTTAACAATGTCCTTATTACCTTTTTGGGTCTTGATCGTTGTAGTTCCCTTGCTGCCAATGCAGGGTGAGAGAGCTCTCGATGTCATCAAAATATCTTAATTTGTGTTCCGAAGATGAACGAAGGTCTTACGGGTTTGGAACGACACGAGGGTAAGTAATGACAGTGTTTTCATTTTTTGGGTGAACTAACCATTTAAATAATTTATTCACTAATTTCCCTTTTACATCATATAACATATATTTGCACATTAATTGGTTCATATGGCAGAAAACTTTTAGTAATAATAAAAATAATAGTTGACTTTAAAGAAACTGCTGAACCTGATGATTTTCTTCTCTTTAGGACGTGGAGTTTTCACCACTGCAGCTGTTTTCAGAGGTGATTTTGTTCTTGAATACAGAGGTGAACTTCTGAGTTCAGCGCAGAGTCTTGAGCGGACGAATCTCTACAGTGACAGCGAGAGTGTGTTCTTGTTTGATTTTCAGTGGCGTGGCAAATATTGGTGGTAAGTACAGAATTGTTGGATTGATGTAGTAGGAATGCTGGTGTTCTACACAGTTTGTTTGTGTGCTTTACCTGATGCACTCAGTTCAGTTCATGGATCTCTCTCCTAATGAGCTGATAATCTGAATCAGGTGTGGTAAAGGGGTCATATGATGCTATTTTAAAGATCATTGTTTTGTGTATTTGGTGTAAAAGAATATTTTG
The DNA here is from genome assembly GCA_039654775.1 of Spinibarbus caldwelli. Taxonomy (NCBI): domain Eukaryota; kingdom Metazoa; phylum Chordata; class Actinopteri; order Cypriniformes; family Cyprinidae; genus Spinibarbus; species Spinibarbus caldwelli. The sequence goes on along the minus strand of CM077236.1, from coordinate 1,549,517 downwards.
ACATGCTTTAATGTTCAAAAAACACATTACGTTTCAAATACTGTACATTATTATTAGGGCTGCAGCAATTCGTCAACGTCATTGATTACGTCGATTATAAAAATACGTTGATTAGCATGGAATGTGTGTTCAAGCAGATGTTTTAATCTGCTGAATAAATAAAACATTTCAAGTCTCTCACCTGTAAGCAACTGCTGTCAGTCCCAAACAATAACTGTGAATGCAGCTATAATGTGCATTTCTATTGATTGTATCACTGCCCTTTCTCTTTCTTTCTTTCTTTCTTGTTATTATTTCTTTCTTGCTTCCTTGCTTTCTTTTTCTTTTTTATTAATTATTTATTATTATTTTTCTTTTTCTCTCTTTTCTTCTTATTTTTATTTATTGTTATTTTCTTTCTTTCATTTTTATTTTCTATTAATTATTTATTGTTGTTGTTTCTTTTTTCCCCTCTTTTCTTGTTATTATCTTTATTTATTTTTATTATTTTCTTTCTTTCTTCCTTTGTTGTTATTATTATTTACTTTTTGTAAAATATGAAAAAATGTTTTTTATTGATAATTTAACTAAAGAATTCATCAACTGATAAGAAAATAATAAATAGATTAATTAAAAAATAATCGATAGATTAGTCGACTAATCAAAAATAAAAAAAATAATCGATAGATTAGTTGACAATAAAAATAATTGTTAGCTGTAGCCCTATTTATTATAGTTCCTCTATGCCCTGCCTCTCTCAAACACGTCGTTTTCTACAAAGCCCCTCTTTCCGACAAGTGCAGTCTGCTCTGATTGGCCAGCTGACACAGTGCACTGTGATTGGCCGAACACCACAAGCACGTGTTGGAAATGTAACGCCCCTTACCATAATCGCGAGTTTCAGCTTTCAAAGTAAATATAAAGACAGTTAATAATGTTCTTAGTTTTACCATCAGTTCAAGCCCGAAAGAGGAACAGAGTCGTGTGACAGACACCGTGATGATGCTCGTATGTATTTACAGTAACGTTACACAAGCTGTGGTTAAGACAGCTGACTCCACTGTGATGTGACTCTGTCTCTCTCTCTCTCACACACACACAAGACGTGTTACTCAACACGGTGCAAAACTCCGCATTTGAACAGTCAGTAGCAAATACTTAAACTAATAACAAAGCATACTTCCAGACGCTGATTCAGAAGCGCCAGATTGTCAGAGCAAAGTCGGAATTCACAAAACTGTCGTCCATAAAATGCGTTACACAAATTCAAACATTTGAGTTGTGCTGTTGGGCAATTCCACCAAAACCTGAAATATAAATTCTCATAAATTATATTTATAATTTTCCAATGTATTCCAATATATTTTTCTAAACCCCTTAAAATAGAGTCCAGACATCAGAAAAGTATCAGCCTATAGACCTGTTTTATATTTTAAATGAGGGAAAAACACATGCGTTACAGACGTGACCACAAATAACACGAGTTTCTGGGAGACATAATATTTTGTAAACTTTCTGCGAATTACAATGCACAAACCAGAAGCAAAAATATCTGCCGAATGGAGAAGGGTTGGCTATTTACTAGTGCTGTCAATCGATTAAAAAATTTAATCGCGTTAATCACAGTCATGGACTGTGATTAATCATGATTAATCGCACATTTAAAATACTAGGATTTACCTGTAAATGTGTTGAAATGAAATGCATAACAAACTAGTTTAAGAAAACAGAACCTTTCACACTTCCGCCAGGTATGAGACATAATCCTTATTATTCTTTTATCATTATTCATTTCTTTTTATTCAGCCATTATCAGCCTTTATACTGACAATAAAACGTTTACCAAGCCACATCGCTTCAATCCCAGTTTACATTTACCCAACTATTATCAAAAGTATTTCTAAATAAATACAACAAAACATTTTCTTGCGACCTTACGTGAAGTATTATGACAAAATGCATTATGAAGAAGAATTGGACCTGTTCTGCAGGTGCATTAGCGCTAACATTAGCATCATGCTTCAGTAGACAATTTATGAGATTAATAGTACACTTTTACTCAGAACTCACTTCAAACCTCCATCGAGTGTTTGTAATAACTTCCTTTTACGTTCACACGTCGAATTTGGTTGTTTACTGTTGTTAAAATATGCTCTTTATAGCCTTTTATATTGCTGCACAAATTAGCATTTCAAATGTACACATTCATCTCAAGAAAATCACATACAAACCATATCCTATCGTAATCGTGTGTTTATTACCTTGTATAATCTATAGTGGCTGTAGTCATGTTTATTTCTGCTGTGTTGTATGCTCTGGCTGAAACTCACGTTGTTTGTGATGTTACAACCGCCTCTCCGTTCTTAAATTGCCAGGGATACATTGCAACTATAATACACATTAGTAAAAGGATCTATTTTAATTTTCATTTGTCTATATACACTTTGGGCAGCCGCGGTACATTATAAAAATAGCCCAAAAAAAAACGCAACCCGCGGCTCTGTAATTTTTCCCGCGACTGTATTTTCAAAATAGCCCAATTGTGCCGCTACCCTGGCAACACTGGCTCGCTGTGCCCTCATCACACAATGATAGATAACCTTCTGCGCTGCGATGATGGGAAGAAGTTGGGGTCAAGCATTATCACATGATTAATTTGCGTTAAAAAAATATTAACGCGTTAAATTTAGATCAATCGCATGCATTAAAACGCATTAACGTTGACACCCCTACTATTTACAAAGCATAAAATATCAATTTTGTTTAAATTTTCATTTTGTGTTTCACAGGAAAAATCAATGTTACGGACGTGACATCTCTCCGTTACAGATGTGACCGTTCTGAAAGCGGAATTTATCCGACTATGAAAACGCCTATAAAAATGCTTTAAAAACTTTAACAGGGATGTCTAGTGGGTATTTAATAGAGGTGCCCCCCACTAAAGATTTTTCTAGTTAACTAGTAGTTCATTTAAGCCATTAGGCTATTCAACTAATCACGCATTTATATTAAATCAATAGGCCTACTAATCCATAATGAGCTTCAATATATTCCACGCTCAAGCACACTTATAAAGTTTGCCAAAAAAGCACAGGCAAAAGTAGCCTAATGATTATTAATGTGTAGAAAAAGGAGACATTTTAATTATTTATTAATAAACTAATGTTTTCTTGTCGGCTGCAAGATGAAATTCACAGTGCTGACTCTCATCTCCACAGTAGCCTACTGACACGCCTTTAGAGAGAAATGCAACCTTCATATGTAATCAGGGAGTATTTAATTTCGTTTTTAATTGGTTCATTTAAAAGTAGACATTTCAAAATTTCTATAGATATATTTCTCTATGTGAGACACACGTGCTGAGTTTTGGTTCTTTTTGGAGATGCGCTCCACACAGAGGTGGCAGAAAGCGCATCCTGTTTGTTTTTGAATTCAAAATAATGTTTTGTTGTTATTATGAATTTACATAAAATCAGTTTCTAATTGATTTTAAGTTGTTTCATTATCAGGAAAAAAAATGCAAGTTATCGCGTGGGTGCCTCCCTTTCATCCGCATTGATATTCCGCACAAACACTTGAACACGGGCTAAAAGCACATTTATAGCCTATAGGTTAATGCTAGAGTTTGGAATCCACATTAAAACAAATCCTCACCAGTCTACATCCGAGACAGGTGCAGTTATAATCTATAAATTGAAAGCTATTTGACATTTTAAAATGATCTAACTGACCAACGCTGCTCCAATTCGTTTATCATATTGTTGATCAAGATTAAACAGATGCCGCTGAAAAAATTAGTTTTAAAGACTTACTTATGCATTAAATAACTAAGATACAAAACGGGTTAAGTAAAATATTCTAAATATATAATAGGCCTATTGTACAAATATTTACAAAATAGACTGCGAATTGACTGCAGATTCACGTTTTGCATCTGCAAAGTGAATCATTTTACTATGCAATGATACGAAATTAAACCAAACAAGATGTGTAAAAGGGAAAAAAAATTTAGACAAAAAAAAAAAAGAATAAATAAATGATAACCCCACAGCTTGTACACTAAACATGCAAAATCTTGCACTCTGCATGCAGCACAGATAGCGACAAGAGTTATTTGAAACACACAAAATCTTTAAACAAGTTCACTTTACTCAAATGGCCTCCACAGTCACCAGATCTCAATCCAATAGAGCACCTTTGGGATGTGGTGGAACGGGAGATTCGCATCATGGATGTGCAGCCGACAAATCTGCAGCAACTGCGTGATGCTATCATGTCAATATGGACCAAAATCTCTGAGGATTGTTTCCAACACCTTGTTGAATCTATACCATGAAGAATTAAGGCAGTTCTGAAGGCAAAAGGGGGTCCAACCCGGTACTAGCAAGGTGTACCTAATAAAGTGGCCAGTGAGTGTATATTGTATATTTTTGTATAGTGTATAACATAGTGAATTATTTTTAACATGCAATGAGAATAAAAAATAAAACCAAACAAGATATGTAATGAAGAAAAAAATATTTAGACAGATAAGAATGAATGATGTTACTCCACAGCACTCTTGCGCGTCTCACTCAGCAGCATGTGCGCTGAACACGCAAAATCTTGCCCTCTGCATGAATGCAGCGCAGATAGTGACAAGTTATTTGAAACACATAAAAGGTTTAAAGAAGATAATATTGACAATGAACATTGACATTTGAAAAAGTTTTGGCGGTTTGTCCTTCAGTCCGTCTGTGCATTTCTGACCCGCACAGCAAATGCAGTTTAAATCTCTGCAACGTTTTCGAATGCAATTTAAATGAATGCAATTTCTAAAATGTTAGAATGAATTAATTTCTAAAATGTTATGACACGGCAAGCCTGAAACAGATCAGTATAGACCTACACAGTAGACTATCAGTCATCAGCAATGAGGTAAACATGCGTGCCAGTATGCATAAAATTTAATATGAAATGTCCATAACGGTCACGTCCGTAACGCATTATATGGTTGATAAGAGCAAAGAATAGAGATGAGCTGTTGATCATAATTAGCATGGCCATGAGTTGGCTTTGTACAGAAAGTTTCAAGTTAATTGCATTAATTATATGATATAAACTTAATCTTTAAAATGTTACGGACGTGACACAGCACTGAAGCGTCCTAACCTCTTAAATCTAGCCCTTATAAATCCAAAAATCATCTCTGTTTAGACAACGTGAGTTAATTTACTTTTCAGACAGGCCTCCATTCTACAAAATACTTACTGTTGACACAAATGAAAAAATGGGCAGTCTTTGATATCTCATTTGAAAACATGAAATACAGTCAAATGAAAATGTAATTTTACTTTAGGTGCACCCTTCATATATAGTGGATAAACAGCGATTTCCTTCAAATTTATATTAAAGCATGTTAATGCAGTAAAATACAGACCTAAATGCACAAGTTAAACAGGGTTTTATTCTTTTGGTAAAAACTTTATTTATTCATGGTAAGGATGACTTTTGCATGAAATTGCCCTGTTCTGTTGTAATGATTCCCAACTGCATCTACTTTCGGAAGGCCAAATAAAGTGCTTAGCTTTCGCACAGAAACACACAGCGTCTCCCTGACATGGCTGCATCAACACTACTGCGGTTACTGAAACCACGCCTTCTTTCTTTGCGTGAACATTTGGGCTGCATTTTGCAAATATTACCACATCGTGACGTAGACATGTGGGCGTGTTTGAACGAGCCGTTTTAGCCCGGTCTGGATCAGCCTTCTCTTTTAGATAGAATAAATCCTTTTGTGGGAGACTTTGAGCTTTGTAACTCTGCAGATCTTATACATACACAAACAGCTACATAACACACTAAAGAAAAGAAAAAATAGAAATCGCATCATATGACCCCTTTAAAAAAGGAGACATATAAAATGTGCAGAGCGATGGATCACCAGGCCTGGAGTTAAGAACCACTTATCCACCTTTTTCTTCAACACAGATGTAAGCCTATGGGTGAGACTTCTGGTTCATTAGCCGCTATAGGTAAATAACGAGGAGAATAACAACATGCGGTAAATGGTAAAACCGTTTGCACCACAAACCAGTGTGTTCATAATTAAGATTATACATTTAAATAATATGACACACCAATTTTCGATATCAAGCAGCAAAATGAACTGTTTTGTACTGCTAAAAATAGCTGGACGCAGATGAGACCGGAAGCTAGACCCATAGAATTTACAAATGGCCACGCGCATTTTTACGGCAAGAAAAAGTTTGATAAAGATGACCTAACAGACAAGAAAAAAACAACTGTACGAGTCTTTAGGGTAGAAACGACACATTGACTTAATCGATTACACTGACCATAAAAATAAGTCTTTTTGCATGGAATGCACAATGTACTCACAGAGACATTATTTGCTTTTATCTGAAGATCCGCCAGAGCTGCTGTGGGTGAGGTGTGTGGTTCAAACAAACGCTCTCCGCTCAGTTATGCCGAGTTCACACTGCACGATTTTAGCCCTGTTTTTCAGTCGCCGACAGGTTTTGTGAAATTGCCGACAAATGCCTGAAATCGGAGGCAAATCAGTGCTCGTTCACACGAGTGACAATCACACAGTGTGAATTATCAAAGATGCGATCTGAGAGAATCGCCGACACGTGGCAACACCCTTGAAATATGTCATGCTAAATATCTGGTCCTGTCAGCGATTCAGAATCCTGCTGTGTGAAATGAGTTCTGACTGAAAAACACATCTACGATGACCTACAGGGCAACGAGGTTCGGGGAGGAGTTATATGAAACGTAGTTTGCAGACCAGTGTTGCCAAGTCCGCGGTTGTCGCCGGTTGTTTTTCATATTTGCAGGTTGAAGCGACCCCAATAACGTGACATTTAACCCCTGGAATGTGAATTGTACCAGGAGAACCCCGCAAAAAAAAATGTGTACTTTTACCGCCCCTTTGAAAACAACAGTGATGCGACGTCTTTGAAAATCGTGCAGTGTGAACTCGGCATTACAAAGCATTTAAAGTTGTTGTAGGCTCTGTAAAAATATGACTGATGAACTTGTGCTTCAATTCGACTAATTCATGTAATACACTTTTAATTGAGAAAAAAAACTCCCAGTGTTATGGACATCGCCATCTTTGATACATCACTACGGTTACCTTAACGATTGTATTCTTATTTTCATAGTCAACATAATCGAGCAAGTGAATGGATAGTTTCAGCCCTATGTGTCGTACATATATAAAATTCAAATATTGTCTTATGCTTAGTGGTATTTCTATGTATTTATAGCATGGATGCATCTAAAGAAGACAGGTCCTTGGGAAGACTTGTAAATGATGAGCACAAAAATCCTACTTGCAAAATGAGGACCGTTGAAGTAAACGGAAAACCTCACCTGTGTCTCTTCGCTGTACGAGATATTCTACCAGGGGAAGAAATCACTTACAATTATGGAGACTCAGACTGGCCGTGGCGAGTCAAGGTACTTTCAAGATTGCTAAAAATCTTTATTAATAATTCATGATTACCCTTTACTCTCATTCTATTTAGTTACTAAGTTTTTTATATTTTTCAAGTCTTTGAATCAAGCATCAGAAGAATCCACTGATAAAAAGTTAGCCAGCAGTTTGGGTCCGCAGAAATCGGCAAGTCCATTTAAAACCTCTTTATCAATATTCTGTATTCTTGACTTTCTGAACATAAGGATACTGACGTGTGTGAGTACAGAGTCTGGGTTTTGTCAGAAGGAAAGGAGTGATAAATAAAGTTACTGTAGGACAGCTAGAGGAATGAACCTGTACTAGTTTTTCTATCTTTTAAAAATATTTCTGATTTTGATATTCACTGATTTCTTTTATGGCATTCAGTCCCATCACGCTGCTTCTGTTTCCTCACCTGACTTGGACAAGGAGAACAGCAATGGTCCACATAAGAAAGCTGAGCCAGAACAGTCAGACAAAGCAAGAACATCAGGAAATAAACAGGTAACCATCTCAAGCATGCAGCAACTACCTATTAATGTAGCTCTCTGGAAGCGCACTGCACTCGCAACGAAATGGATACGTTTATAATCTAATTCATAAATATCAAACGTTTTTGACATCATTTATGGAATACACTCGTTTCACATTGAGTTCACAGTTTTAACGGTCATCTTTGCTTTAATTTATTTTCAAGATCTGAGGAAAATTATCTGTTGTTGCTTTCAGTATGGCTATAAGGAAGCACAAAATGATAAACTCATATTAGACACGTTTAACTTTGAATAAAGCACATAATCACCTGAGATTATCTACTGTCATATAGTTTGTATGTTGTTGTTCCAGCTGCAATGTCACAGAAATAGAAACCGTTTCTAAATTAGAAATTTTGTGTGTCGCCGTCATGGCTAGTTAGGACAAAAACTCAGATTAACATGAAAAAGATACCTTTTATCGCATGTCGCGGTGTCGCGTGTAGTTAGGACACGGTGTTAAGCTAAATAACTCCTTATATGTCTACAGAAGCTGTCTCAGTCAAGATTCTTGAAAGAAATTCAAAAGGAGCACAATAAGACCGCCAAACAGCCATCACAGAAAGATTGCTTGGTGAGTAAAATGTGAAATGGTCATATCACTACTGCAGGGGTAGGCAACGTCGGTCCTGGAGTGCCGCTGTCCTACAGAGTTTAGCTCCACCCCAAATCAAACACATGCTCTTTATCATCACAAGGGCTACGGGCAGGTGAGGTTTTTTCAGGGTTGGACCTAAACTCTGCAGGAAATTAGCACTCCAGGGCCGACAGTGCCTGTCCCTGAACTACTGTATGATTTACACCTAAGTCCATTAACAGTTAATTATTTTATTATTAATTTATATTATATTTGCTTGGTGCTTTTGCTTTGAGTTCTTATATTTTTATTCCAATTATATTTTTAAGCTCTCACAGTCATCTTCTGTCGCATCTACCACCGATACAACCTCTTTATCAGCACCCTGTGCTGTGTCCACTTCTGTAGTTGCCCTGATCTATGTCTGTTTTTTTTGGTTTTGTGGTCGTTGTTCATGAGTGCCTTGTTGGTCCAGAGCAGCCCGCTGTTCATTCTTTGGTTTTCCAGCATCTTCTGCATATTTGACCCCTTTCTAACAGTAACTGTATGGTTTTGAGATCTATCTTTCACACTGAGGACAACTGAGGGACTCATACACAACTATTACAAAAGGTGAAAACATTACCGTTGCTCCAGAAGGACACACAATGCTTTAAAAGCAAGAGGGTGTAAACTTTGAGTAGGATGATGATGTGTAAGTTTTTCTTTAAAAAAAAAAGAAAAAAAACTTTTTTTTCATTTAGTAGTGCACTTCAGAATCTACATAAATACTTACATGTTTCCAATTAACTGTACTTACATGTACAGTTTACCCTGATTATCCAAATTAAAAAGTTTACAGCCCCTGCCCCCCTTCTAGAGTATTGTTAAAAGTTTTCCTCAGTTGTCCTCAGTGTGAAAGATAGATGACAAAGTCATACAGTTACTGTTGGAAAGGGTCAAATATGCTGAAGATGTTGGAAAACCAGCGGGCTGCTCTGGACCAACAAGGCACTCATGAACAACGACCACAAAACCAAAAAAAAACAGACATAGATCATG